>JAOTQJ010155880.1:0-73026 GCA_025642045.1 Solanum sejunctum | reverse complement strand
TATGTACTAGAATTTGTGGTTTCCTTGTTTTGTAACCTCTTTGGTATATTCGAGGGTATGATGGGGCCCTGTCCCATAACATGTTATAGCCTTTCTGTATAGAGGTCTGTGGATACTAGTGGGTAGTGGGTATGTGTGATATACTTGCAGTCTAATACTTGCTTTCGATACTTGATCAGGTGGCGATACAGCATTATCTATGTACGACATGATTATTAGGCGGCATGACCGCAACAGAGACCTTATCGGCCCTCATTAGTTGGTTATACTTGTGTATTTGTGCTCTATGTGCTTTCTGGGAGCTGCTGCAGGTGCGGATAGGTCATATAAGCAGAGGAAACTCTGCCAAAATTTCGGTAGAATTCTTAGACTTTAAGTTGTGGGTTTGCGCTTTAATATTGGTTTAACTGCCTAATCGGCACGAGTCATGGCCCCGGGGCTGGGCTGTGACATACACATTCTCATATACATATCATGTATAGCTTGTGCAGCCTGTTTCAGTGCCATAACAATCTTATAACAGTTCATAAAGTACAATGCATAACAATTTTACATAACATACAAATAGGTGGCATAACGTTACATACCTTCGCTACATTTCAAAGGCAACAATCCCGAACCTATTTAAACTTTACCCAAACTGTATCTAAAATTTTTCTACACATAAAACCAGTCTTACAATAGTCCACAAATAGTCCCAAATTAGGTGAAGGGCATGAAACAAAAGTTTCTAATTATCATCTCACAAATTTCTTTTACGAGTACAATTAAGATATCCTACAATAAGTCAGGTTTGCGGACTGTAACAGCGGTGAATAAGCCTGGTTACATTACTATCAAACCAACTTTTATTAAAGACATAAGTCTTACTTCATAATACAAACAACCAAGAAGATAAAAGCCTCTTAATTAACATGAAAAGTGTACAACAATCCTTAGGATACATGCTGTTCAAAATTTGCAGCACATGTATAGTTAGCTTATTCTTTTGGTTTTAATTAAAAAACCATACTAAGTGCATAATTAGATTTACTTACCTTTACACTCAGGGTCTGGAGCTTCTTGAGGAATCCTTGTAAGGTTGTGAGGCCTGTTTTTCACACTTTGAAAGAGGGCAAAGAATAACCAAGAAAGCAGATTTTGTTTTTGTCCATGTTGAAGTGACTTTAAGGGGCTGTCTTCACCCCTTTTTAGAAGAAATCTTAGCCTACTTACTTTTGATTTCATTGACTTAATATATTTAGTTGGTGATGCAGCTTCTTGCTCCTTTCATAGTTAGTTTTGGGTCAAAATTATCAAAGCAATTGTGATATCTTTGGGCTCTTTTAATATCTTTCTTGGGATGAAAATATAGTCCATTTATAATTCTAAATCATGGGCTAAAGTTACACCCTTTACACGGACTTTATTCATAATTGTACTTGGATAAATTCAACATCGAGCCTCTTCTCCGTTTAGCTAGCAAATTTAAGCTAAGCAAGTAGGTGACTCACCTGCTAGCTTCCTATGTCTAGCAATAACCTCAATTCTCTCACTTTGTTTAGGGTTGTGACTTCCTCAATATGACACAAAACATGTATATACTTAACCCTCTTAAGTGTTAGACGCACATATCACCCTATAACATGAGATTCAAGAACTTTTAAAAATGGGCGCTAATTTTACCAAACCATATCATGTTTCATTCGCATAGTACTAGTATTGTAAGATGTGGGGTGTTACATCCTCCCCCCTTAGGAACATTCATCCCCGAATGTTAGCACAATTGGATAGCTTAACCAAGTTTAAATCTTTACTTACACAAACTTTTGACAGCACACTATGTATTTAATCACACGTACCTATTAGTGTCCCAATTCTTCATTTTGGACTTCTTGTTTATCTTCAAATAAGTAAGGATATTTTAAATTCATCGCATCCCCAGCCTCCCATGTTATTTCTTTTGCTTGCTGGTTTCTCCAAAGTACTTTACTGAAGCTATTTCTTTATTTCTTAGCTTTTTAACTTGACTATCTAGAATAGCAATAGGTATCTATTCATAGGTGAGATCCTCTGTAACCTATAAATCCTCAATAGGAGTGATATAGGATGGGTCGCCTATGCATTTTCGAAGCATTGAGACATGAAAAACTGGATGAACCATTGAAAGCTCTTGGGGTAGCTCTAGCTCATAGCAACGTACCTGAACCTCTTAATAATTTTATATGGCCCTATGCAAGGTGGGCTCAGTTTTCCTTTCTTACCAAATCTGATAACCCATTTCATTGGAGACACCTTTAAAAATACCCAATCCTTTACTGAGAATTCCAGTCCTCTCCTTCTAGCATCTGCATATAATTTATGATGACTTTGGGCTATTTCTAGCCGGTGTTGTATTACCTTAACCTTTTCCATGGCTTATTGTACTAGATCTGGCCCAAGCAAGGTGGTTTCACCCACTTTAAATCATCCAATTGGTGACCTACATTTCTTTCCATAGAAAGCCTTATAAGGTATCAACTTGATACTTGAGTAGTAGCTATTATTATAGGTATATTCAATAAGTGGAAAATGGTCCACCCAACTACCTTTAAAGTTCCATGCACAAGCTCGCAACATATCTTCAAGTGTTTGAATGTTGCACTCTGCTTGACCGTCTGTTTGAGGGTGGAAAGCTGTACTCAAATTCACTTGTGTCCCTAAACTCTTTGGAAGGACTTCAAAAACTTTGTAGTTAATTGAGCCCTTTGATCAGAGATAATGGAGATTGGGACTCCATGTAGCCTAACTATCTCTTTGAGGTACAACTTGGCATACTCTTCAGTTGTATAATCGCTCCTGACTGGCAAAACATATGCTGACTTTGTGAGTCTATCAACTATTATCCATATGGAGTCAAACTTCTGAAATAAGTCAGGTAAATTGATTTCCACTTCTATGTTGGAAGATCTATACATTACATATAACCTTCTGGCTTTTGGTGTTGTACTTTCACTTGTTGGCAATTTGGACATTAAACCACAAATTTTGCAAGATCCTGTTTCATGCCTCCCCACCAAAACATTCCCTTTAGGTCATGGTACATATTAGTTGATCGTGGATGGTGGAATATATGGAATGATGGGCTTCTTCCATTATCCTCATTCTTAATCCATTAATATCAGGCACACATAATCTATTTTGGCAGCAAAGTACTCCATTTTGTGTAAGGTCAAAGCCCTTTATTATACCCTGGATTACCTTTTCCTTAAGCTATCGTAGAATAGGATCCTATAATTATTTTTCTTTCACCTCTATTACCAATGAAAACTCTGCAATATTATGCACAATAACCCATTCCTTTGGAGTTTTAAAAAGGTGAACTCCCAAATTGGATAGCTGACGTAGATCCTTAGCTATTCCTTGACTTATCACAACTTAATCACTAGTATTCATGATTGCCTTATGACTTAGATCATCGGCTACCACATTTGCCCTCCTCGGATGGTATAGTAAATCAACATCATAATCCTTTATTATCTCTAGCCATCTCCGCTGTCTTAAGTTTATGTCTTTCTGATTAAAGATGTGTTGTAAACTCTTATGGTCAGTATATAAGTCAATGTAAACCCTATACAAATAGTGGCACCATATTTTCGGAGGAAATAAAACCACTGCTAGCTCAAGATCAAAAGTTGGGTAGTTTTTCTCATATGGGCGTAGCTGTCTAGATACAAAAGCAATTACCCTACCATGTTGTGTCAGTACACACCCTAAGCTAACTCTGAAGCATTGCAATATATTGCATACCCCTCGGTGCCTTATGGAAGTACTAGCACCTGTGCAGAAGTTAGCTTATTTTTCAGCTCCTGGAAGTTCCTTTCACATGCATCATTCCATTGGAACTTGGTTGCCTTATGTGTCAACATTGTTAGAGGTGTAGAAATAGTAGAAAAACTTTCAACAAACCTCCTGTAATAACCTACTGAACCTAGGAAGCTCCAAACTTCTATGGGTGTTATTGGTTTTCGCTAATCTTTCACAGCCTCTATCTTTTGGAATCAACCCTTATTCCCTTATCAGATACAATATGACCAAAAAATGCCACTGATATTTTCTAAAATTCACATTTAGAATAGTTGGCATACTACTATTGATCATGAAGAACTTGTAATACCTATCGTAAGTGATTTGCGTAGTCCTATTCTGATCTTGAATATACCAAAATATCATCTACAAATACTATCACAAACATATCCAAGAATGGCTTGAATACCCTATTCATTAGATCTATAAAAATTGTTGGTGCATTTGTTAGCCCAAATGACATAACAAGAAATTCAAAGTGACCATAGCGTGTTCTTAAAGCAGTCTTAGGTATATCTTTCTCCTTCACCCTCACTTGGTGATAACCTAATGGCAAATCAATTTTTGAAAAGCATTTAGCACCTTTTAACTGATTAAATAAATCATCAATCTTGGGGAGGGGGTATTTATTCTTAATTGTCACCATATTCAATTGCCGATAGTTGATCCACATTCTCAAGGTGCCATCCTTTTTGCATACAAATAACACCGGTGCACCCCAAGGAGATACACTAGGTCTTATAAGAACCTTCTCCAATAAGTCTTTTAACAGCTCTTTTAATTCATGCAATTTTACCAGGGCCATTCTATATGGAGGGATGGAAATAGGTTGAGTGCCTAGAAGTAAGTCAATAGCAAAATCCACTTCTCAATCTGGAGGTAATCTTGGAAGTTCTTCAGGGAACACATTAACGAATTCATTCACTACTGGAACTGAATGAAGAGAAAGTGATTCTACCTCCATATCCCTTACTCTAACTAAATGACATATATACCTCTTAGATATCATCTTTCTTGCCTTAAAATAAGAGATAATCTAACCCTTTGGTGCCCCAAAGTTGCCTTCCCATTCAAGAACTGCCTCATTTGGAAAGTGCAAGTACACTCTCTTAGTTCGATAATCCACGGTGGTATAGCAAGAGCTAACTAATCCATACCCACTATAACATTGACTTCCACTATTTCCAGCTCAATAAGGTTAGCCAATGTGTCACGATCACAAATAGTTACAAAACATTCATAATAAATCCTTCTAGCCATAATAAATTCACCGGTTGGTGTAGACACTTCAAATGGTTTGTTCAATAATTTGGGTGTCCTCTAAAGCTTTCTAGCAACTAGTAGGGTAATGTATGATAGTGTAGAACCAGGGACAATTAATGCATATACATTATGTGAAAAGATGGACAATGTACCTATGACCATATCGGGTGAAGCTTCCAAATTTTATCGACTCTCCAGAGCATAAGTTCAATTCTGGACTCCGCTAGAGCTAGCTGCCCCTCTAACACCTCTACCATGACCCGTAGGTGCTTGTTGACCCCTACCTAATGGAGGAACTGACAATGATAATGCAATAGCTAAACCAGTAGATTGTGCTATATCACCCAAACGTCTTATCGGGCAATCTCCGATCATATACCCTGGCGCACCACACTAATAATAAGCATCTATCCTAACATGAAATATACCTATATAACTCCTTCCATAATGTTTACAAGGCTTCGTAAGGGTCATTTGCTGGCCTGCCGAATATCCAATATCGAGTGCCTTGCCCTTGACTTCTGAGACCAAACTGATTTCTCCTAGATCCTTGAAGTTGTGATGGAGCACTGGCTGCAGAGTAAAAAGATGATGGCCTAGGTAGTCTATTAGAAAATCGAGGCCTAAGCTCACCTTGGGGTGTTGTAAACTGCCCTGTAGACCTAGCCTTCTTGGACTACCCCTTTTCTAACTCTTGTGACCTTTTTCTTTGCCTTTGATCATCCAATTTCTGTGCAAAAGCTTGCATTCTCGCTATGTCCATGTCTTTGTTCAAGAAAGCAATGGTACAATATTTGACAAGATAAATATCCAATCTATCCACATATCGATGAACTCTATCTACCATAGTAGCAACTATATTAGGAGCATACCTAGGCAGGGAATTAAATTGAAGGCTATACTCCCTCACGCTCATATTTCCTTGGTGGAGATTCAAAAACTGATCTGCATGGGACTCTCATATCTCTGATGGCAAGTAATGGTTAAGAAATGCCTCTCTGAACTCTTTCCAAGTAGTTGGAGTTGCATCTATACCCTTAAGCTTGGAATACCTCAATATAGCCACACCCTTCAACCCATATGTCACTAATTCAATAGCTTTTGTACCTCTCACATGCATAACATCAAAAGTGCATTGAATTTGATCAATAAAGTCTTGGGGATCTTCATTAGGATCTGACCTAGTGAAGGATGAAGGGTCCAAATTAAGGAAATCACGTATTCTTTTGCCAGACACCCTATTCGCACCACCTGCACCTATAATTGGATCTTCCTATCTTTGATCTTAGCCAGCAACAATACGAGTCAATAGTTAGACTGCATTTCTCGGATCTTGCACGGTAGCATCAATAGATGGTTCTGGGGAATTTCAATACTTTCGGGTTCATCAGGAGTTGGAGGAGTGAGAGATGTCTGTGATAGAGACTCCTATTGAACCTTATTTCGTTGTCTCACCTGACTGGATATACTAACCACCACTTTTACTTCCTTCCCTTTACTTTTGTTTTTCTTGGTTTCTGGCATACTTGCTATACCAAAAAATTTAGGGGTTAGGCACAATCTAACCATTATACTTAGCTCTATGGCACGATCTTAAGAACAAAAAGAAAGTAACAACTACTAAATTCCACGTAGCCTCTTTCTTATATATGTGGTGCACAACACATCGATAACCAACCTTAGGATGACCCGCTCTGATACCACTTCTTTCACGCCCAAAATCCCATTAAGGCGGACTGACACCCATTGCCAATAAGGCCTGGGAGAGCCAACCTATATCTATGCACTTTTGATAAATATTATGAGGGATTTCTGCATTCAACGTTCTTATAAGAAAGTAGAAAGTGATAATAAGCCAAAAGAGAATGCATATGTCTAGGCCAATGGGGCCACAGTGTCTAAAGTATGAGACAGAACCACACTTTAATTTACATGGTATAAAAAGCCTTTAGATAAGGAAAAGTATCTGATAAGGGTCAGGATAGACCCCTCCTCATCTAACTATACAATACAAAAAAAATATAAGCTCTAGACATATAAAGCTCCGACGCAACCTGGACTTGGTAACAACAGTTGGATATCATGAACTCCTACTACTGGGTAGATCTACTAGCACCTGTACTTGCAGCATGAAATGCAGGTCCCCAGTAAGGGATGTCAGTATGAGATAATATATGGAATATGTAAGGTAGGAAATACTGTAAATAAAGTAACAACTCAAATGAAACTATGCACTGGTGTAGGATAAGAGACCACCCCATAGTTATACTGTGGGATCATGTACTTTATGTTCTTTTTATTACTTTACCTTTACTATATAATCTGTGCACAACATGTAATACAAATGACCAGCTGATCAGCGGTAATCACTATCGTGATCGGCCTTGGCTAGGCTTTTCCTTTCACCCCTTGGGCTACCCCCCGTGATGGGATGGACCCTGACTAGGTGATTCTTCCACCCCTCGGGTTATCGCCCATAAACAGGCAATATACTTTATTTTTAAATTACTTTTGGGATGATTCTTTTAGTGATCAGAACATTGAAACTATAAGAATGTAGATACAACATATGACATATAAATAATCACAAAAGAAAACACCATAATAAAAGGAGTAGGTTACACAAATAATGAAATGTATAAGAGGTAGAACAACACATAATTATTATTTAGTAGAATGAATTAGTATATCTTGGTATCCAAGTATGTATGCAGGTTTGTATGTGACTATTTATGGGAACATATAAACATGTGAAAGAGTGGAGACATGGTTGTTTCTTATGTTGAAGTAGATGAGAGCCTCTATGTACCAAGGAAGAACCTAGGCTTCATGCCAAGTAATACGAAATCGAGTAGCCTTACAAACCTCGTTGTATGACCTCGCTATTACCTAGAGAAAACCTTTCCTTCGTCCGAATATTTATCTATAATATAGTTGGTGATAAAACTAGCATTAGCAACTAATATATACATCTTGGCAGCCCAATCTCATAAAAAAATAACATACGGGCAACAAGCATATAATTGTAACTGAGCATATTCTTTCAACCTTTCTGCCTATAGTCATATTTTATAATACACATTCTCATATACATATCATGTATAGCCTATTCCAGTACCATAATAGTCTTACAACAGTCGATAAAGTACGACACATAATAATTCTACACAACATACAAATACGCGGCATAACGTTACATCCCTTCGCTACATTTCGAAAGCAACAATCCTGAACCTATTTCAACTTTACCAAAGCTGTATCCAATGTTTTTTACAGATAAAATAAGTCTTACAATAGTCCACAAATAGTCCCAAATTAGGTGAAGGTCGTGAAACAACAATTTCCAATTATCAGCTCACAAGTTTCTTTTACAAGTACACTTAAGATATCCTACAATAAGTCATCTTTGTGGACTGTAACAGTGGTGAAGCAGGTTGGTTACAATACTATCAAACCAACTTTTGTTAAATATATAAGTCTTACTTCATAATACAACCAACCAAGAATAGAAAAGACTCTTAATTAATATGAAAAGTGTACCATAATCCTTAGGATATATGCTGTCCAAAATTTGCAGCACATTTATAGTTATCTTATTTTTTTGGTTTTTATAAACAAACCTTACTAAATGCATAATTAGATTTACTTAACTTAAACTCAAGTTTTATAGGTTCTTTAGGAATGCTTGTAAGGTTGTGAGGCATGTTTTTTACACTTTGAAAGAGGGCAAAGAATAACCAAGAAAGCAGATTTTGTTTTTGTCCATGTTGAAGTGACTTTAAGGGGCTGTCTTCACCCCTTTTTAGAAGAAATCTTAGCCTACTTACTTTTGATTTCATAGCTTAATATATTAAGTTGGTGATGCAACTTTTTTCTCCTTTTACTGTGGCCTTAAGTGGCTCCAAATTGATGGGCTTTGATGCCCATTTTCCCCCCTTTCTCTTAGTTTGTTTTGGGTCGAAATTATCAAAGCAATTGTGATCTCTTTGGGCTCTTTTAATATCTTTCTTTGGCTTAAAATACAGTCCATTTATGATTCTAAAACATGGGCTAAAAGTACACCCTTAACACGGACTTTAGTCATAACTAGACTTGGACAAATTCGATGCCGAGCCTCGTTTCCATTTAGCTATCAAATTTAAGCTAAGGAAGTAGGTCTCTCACCTGTGAGCTTCCTAAATACTGAAAGCACCTCAATTCTCTCACATTGTTTAGGGTCGTGACCTCCTAAATTTGACACAAAATATGTATACACTCAACCCTCTTAAGTGTTAGACACAAATATCGCCCTATAATATGAGTTTCAAGAATTTTTAAAAATGGGCGCTAATTTGACCAACCCATGTCATGTTTCATTTGCATAGTAATAGTATTGTAAGATGTGGCTTGTTACAATGAAAATACCTATATTTAGCCTTATTTTCTATCTCATATTATTTAAGACATTCCCAAATACTCTCTTAAACACTTAGATAATATTTCATCTCAAAATTTCAAGTCCCAAAACTCATCTGGATCTTAAGGTTCTTATTCAAGATTGAAGTCTAAATCTCCAAACTTCTTCAAGGATTCTCCAAAGTTAAGATATGTGTGATTCTTTCATAGGTTCCTTTCACTCATGATACCCAAGCTTTTATCTTACCTAACATTGCATGATTAAATGTTGATTACTCATGGGGTTTCATGAAATTATGATTAGTTTAGGATGTTTTGACCTATGAATCTAAGATATATTATCAGATTTGATGAAGGATTTTGATGTATATTGCTTGAGGATGTTACCAAGTATCTATTGATGATATTACACTGAATTTTCTAGTATGATTTCACTCTTGAATTATATCATTTTAGACTAATGCTATACACCCGCCAAGTATTTGATGAAATTTCCGGTTATGACTTGTTGAGGAATTAAAGATCCAATGTATATATTATGAGTTGATTGACTATATGACAATGAATGAAATGTATGTATATGATATTATATCTATAGTGTTGAGAATTGACCAAGCCTCACTCAGGAGGTTGTAGGCCCGTTCAACCTTATCGAGGGGTTTGAACCTCAACTGCCTTGCTCGAGAGGTTGTAGGCCCGTTCAACCTTATTGAGGAGTTTGTGCCTTGATTGCATCACTTGAGAGTTGGTAGGCCCTTGCAACCATGTCGATGGGTTTGTACCTTGATAATTACGTTAGGGGGTTTGTACCTCATCAACCATATTGGGGAGTTTGTACCTCATAAACCTTGTTGGGGGGTTTACCTCATCAACCGATCGAGGGGTTTGTACCTCATTCTCTCTCCAAGAGGGTGGTAGGCCTTGGATATTCACTATTAGTGTTCTCTCCTTACACATGTATTATGTTCTATATAAGCATAATTTTACTTCAAACATCATTCATACATGCCAGAATGCTATATGCTTATTCATTGCCTATGTTATATGTTTTGCTCATGGTGCTTATCCCTTGTTACATTTCATCATTCATACTTAGTACATTCAAACATACTAATGCATACTCTATGCCAACATGATGTTACGATGTTGGAACCAGAGCCTCGCTTAATCATCCCCCTCCACATTGCTTGTACAAGCTCTCTCTCAAAGTTAGTTGGAGAGTCCTCCACTTTGGGGACATTGAATTTGATCTTACGCTATGTATAAAGACTCCCTTCACATTTATTATATACTTGACTATGAGGGTGAGGCTGGTTGCTTGTCTTGTCCCCCTTTAAGTTCTATGGTTAGAGGTGTTGTTGGACGTGTTAGGTGTAATGATATGAGCTTGGAGTCTCTCTCTTAACCCTTGATATTTAAGTTATGAAAGTTTTCCCTTAGCCCTATTTATCCTAATTTACTATCTTGTGTTATATTTTATTGCTTCCGTAACCAAAGATGTGTAATGATATATTAGGAGGCTTGCTTGGGTTCCCTTTGGGTTCCCCATGCACCATGTCACGTATAGGCCCTAGGCTTGAGTTGTGACAAACTTTGCGTCAGATCACTAGGTTATTAGGTCCTCAGCGTCTAACAGACTGCATTGATTAGAGTCTTATTAATGATTGTGAAGCACACCACAACTATGAATAGGAGGCTATGATGCGTTTTAGGAAATATTTCACTTCTTCATGATTTATGTCGTGCAATAGAGATAGGTCCCAATGGTTTATTGCTAATCCCTAACTATTATATTTTAGTATATGTCTTAAGCTAATCAGGATGGCAATTTATCGAATGTGAAGGTTCACATATTGGCCAAAGCGGTGACAAAATTGACAACTCATCTCAATTAACAAGTTAGTGCTCCCAAGACTTCAACTGGTAAGAGGAGGGGTAGTGAGGCTAAAAGGGTCCATTTTAATGAAAAGTTCCAAAGTCTCAAAGATAGAGGTGATGTTATATGTCCAACATATGGTAAGGTGCATAGAGGCCCGTGGTTGAGAGGCACTAACGCTTGCTTTGATTGTAGTGAAGAGGGGCATAATAGAAGGTATTGTCCTCGTAAACATAATAAGAGTAAAGGGAGTGATGATGGGGTGACTCATGTTAGATGCCCAGCATGTGGAGGAATCATAGTGGCGTATGTTGGAGAAACACGAGTGCATGATTTGGGTGTAGTGAGAGGGGCCACAAAATTACAACTTGTCCATACGCTCACACCAAAGGTAAGGATGACTGAGTACAAGAGCAAGGTAGTTATGTTGATCAAGGGGCTTAAGTAGGGGATGAGGTGCACGATGTTGCTACTGGTATGTTGAAATTTACTTTGGTTTTAATGTGCATGCCTTGATTAGCCCAGGTGACACTATCTCTTTCATCAATCTTCCTTGTTTCTAGTGGGCTTCAAGTGTGCCTAAGTTATTATGTGAACATTTGGAGTCTTCCCCTTTTGTTGAATCTATTGTTGTTAGAAACTTCATAGGTATTGGTCTGTGTTCATATTGAAATAGGTCTTGTCTTCTGACTTCTTGGGTTTGATATGGTGTATTTTGATGCCATAATTTGGATAGATTAGTTGCATGAGATGTTGTGTCTCCTTTGATAGTAGAACCCGTAGTGTTAGATTTCAAGTCCCTACTATCGTCTTTGAGTGGGAGATTGTCTAGTAGTAGAAAAAGAGGTAGATCTATTTCTTGTATTATGGTACACTTGATCTTTAAGTATTGCATTCTTCCTCTTTTCAGAGTTAGGGGTGTTGAACCTAAGTTATTTCTGTCAGGCTATTTTTGTGGTAGATGAGTCCATAATGTCCTTATCGACATTCTTGAATTTTGAATAGTGTCTTTAGTTTGGCTAGTGCGTCAGTTATGTCTATAGGTCTCAAGAATAGGGTCTTTAAACCCTAACTTGTTATGCTTGTGATTGTCCTTGGTGGTGATATGATGGTTTGCCTCTGTGAGTAAGGAGAAGCATGTGAGTCATTTGAGGGTAGTACTTCAAAGTTTAAGGAAAGAAGTTGGGTGCTAAATAGGAGAAATGGAGTTTTGGGTTGTAACAGGTTGCCTTCCTAGGTCGTGTAGTACTAGCTGATGGCATTAAGGTGGACCCTAATAAAATAAATGTAATTAAAAATTATACTAGATTCTTGAGCCCGTGGGATATTAGGAGCTTCTTGGGCTTGGTGGGCTACTATCGGAGGTTTGTGAATGGTTTCTCTTCTGTTGCTTCTCCTATGACCAAGTTGACTCAAAAGAAATCCAAATTTGTATGGTATGATGAGTGTGAAAGAGTTTCCAAACATTGAAAAATAAGCTTGCGTCTGTTCCTTTATTGGCACTACCGAAAGGGCTTGAAGGGTTTGTTGTGTATTCTTATGCCTCAAGAATTTGTTGGGGTGGTGTTTTGATGCTAAATGGTATAGTGATAGCCTATACTTCTAGACAATATAAGATGCTTGGAGAGATTATCCTACCCATGATATGGAATTAGCTATTATGGTATGCGCATTAAAGATGTGGTGTCACTATTTGTATGGGGTGCATGTTGATGTGTTCACCGATCATAAGAGTCTCCAATATGTCTTCACTCAAAAAATCTCAACTTGAGACAAAAAAGTGGTTAGAATTTCTTAAGGACTATGATATCAGTGTGCATTGTCATCCTGGTAAGGCAAATATAGTGGCGAATGCTTTGAGTAGGGTGTCTATGGGTAGCCTAACTCATGTTGATGATGGTGGCAAGGGGTGTCTAGGTAGGTCCATCATTGGCTAGATTAGGAGTTAGGTTGGAAGAGGTTGATAATGGTGGTGGTGGTGGTATTGATGGCTAAATGTTCATTGGTTGAGGAGCTGAAAGCTAAGCAAGATCTTGAACCCACTTTATTAGAATTTAAGGCATTGGTAATAGATGGTAAGGTGGATGTTTTGTCCCAAAGGGGAGATGGTACCCTTAGAGACAAAGGTAGGTTATATATGCCTTGTGTTGATGGCTTGAGAGGAAAGATTCTTGATGAGGCTCTTCATTCTTCCAATTTGATTCACCCTGGTTCTACTAAAATGTACAGATATTTGAGAGAGGTGCATTAGTGGGGAGGTATGAAGAGGGACATTGCCAAATTTGTCTCTAGTTGTCATAGTTGCCAATAAGTAAAAGCCCAAAACCACAAGCCAGGTGGCTTAGACCAAAAAATAGCGATTCCTACTTAAAAGTGGGAAGAGATTAATATTGATTTTGTTGTTGGGTCGCCCAAGACTAGAAGGGTTTTGATTCCATTTGAGTTATAGTTGATATGATGACAAAATCGGCTCACTTTATGCCCATTAAGACCACATATGGGCAAGAAGTTTATGCTACGTTGTACACTCATAACTTGGTGAGTTTTCATGGGGTTCCCAGGTCCATCATATCTGATCGTGGTGCAAAATTCACTTTACACTTTTGGAAGTCCTTCCAAGGAGGTCTTAGAACCAAGGTAAAGGTTAGTCCGGCCTTTCACCCCCAAACTAATGGCCAAGACAAAATAACTATCCAAACACTTGAGGACATTCTTAGGGCTTGTGTATTGGAGCTTAAGGGTAGTTTGGATGATCATCTTCCATTGATTGAGTTTGCATATTACAATTGCTACCATTCTAGTATTGGTATAGCTCCTTTTGAGTCTCTATCATAGATATTGTAGATCACTGGTTGGGTGGTTTGACATTGGAGAGGTGGCTTTGTTGGGTCCATATCTGGTTATGGATGCTATGGAGAAGGTAAGGATGATTAGAGAAAGGCTGAAATCTGGCCAAAGTCACCAAAAGTCTTAAGCGGATGTAAGAAGGAGATAGATTGAGCTTAAGGTTGGTGATTGGGTGTATTTTGAAGGTGTCACCCATGAAGGGTGTGGTTCATTTTGGCTAGAAAGGCAAGTTAAGCCCTATATATGTGGGTCCTTATAGGGTAATGGGGAGTATTGGTATGGTAGCTTATGAGTTGGAGTTGCCTAGTGAAATGAATTTGGTTCATCTAGTGTTTCATATGCCTATGTTGAGGCAATGTATGGGCGACCCTAATGTTATTGTCCCATTAGATGTTGTGGATGTTGTTGAGGCAATGTATGGGCGACCTTAATGTTATTGTCCTATTAGATGTTATGGATGTTGTTAAGGACAACTTGACTTATGAAAAGGTTCTGGTTCAGATTTTAGATAGACAAGTGAAGAGGTTGAGGAAAAAGGATTAGGCTTCTGTTAAGGACCTTTGGAAGAATCGTCAAGTCAAAAATGTCTGTTGGGGAGCCGAAACGGGCATGGATAAGCAACATTTATATCTCCTTCATTCTATTCAATATTATGATAACATATCAAGCCCTTTTCTTTATGGTTCCAAATCTTATGCTTTAACCCCTATGTCATTTGCATGCATTCATGTTTAGGTTGATAAGTTCATGATGATTTTGACACTTATGTCGTGATTTTGAAAATGGTGTTTAAGTGTATTGTTCCATTCTTGTTGCGGCTGATTTCTTCTTCATGATTACCCTTCTCATTTACAGTTCTTTGACATTCATGGACGAATGTTTACAAGGGGAAGATATTGAAATGACCTCAAAAAGTGCTCGAAAATGTGCTTCGAAAGTGCCCAAAATCGTAATTTTTAAATATCTCAAAATTCGTGCATTATTTGAAAATTTTGACTTCTTATTCTTATTCAGGGGGAAAATTGTATGGGAAATGGGTCCAATCCCAATTTTAGGGAAATCGTATCAAAATCCAAGATTCCAAAGTTGGCAAAAACAGTGAAGATTCGTGCCCCAGGCGTGACGCGCCATAGTGTATTTTGTACCCTATTTTCTTGTCTAGTCCAAGGCTTTTGGGTCTTGATCCTAAGTGCTCCCATATGTCAAAGTACCTATACTTAGTCTTATTTCACCCTCATATCATTCAAGGTATTCCCAAATATTCTTTTAAATACTTAGACAATATTGGATCTCCAAATTTCAATTCCCAAAACTCATACGGATCTAAAGGTTTTCATTCAAGCTTCAAGTTTCCATCTCCAATCTTCTTCTAAGATTCTCCGAAGTCAAGGTATGTGGGTTTCTTTCATGGGCTCCTTTCACTCATGATACCCAAGCTTTTTTCTTACCTAAGATTGCATGATTTAAAGTTGATTTACTCATGGGTCTTACTTATTATGAATTTCACTGCACACTCTGTTGGGGTTTCATGAAATTATGATTGTTTTAGCATGTTTTGAGTTATGAATCTAAGATCTATTGTGACATTTGATGAAGGTTTTTGATGTATATTGCTTGAGAGTGTTACCAAGTATCTATTGATGGTTTTACACAATTTTCTAGCATGATTTTACTCTTGAATTGCATGGTTTTACACTAGTACTATACACCTCCCAAGTGTTTGAATGTCTGGTTATGACCTCTTGAGGAATTAAAGGTCCAAAGCGTGTCTTATGAGTTGAATGACTATATGATAATGAAAAAAATGTATATATATATATAATATTACCTCTCTAGTGTTCAAAATTTACCAAGTCTCACTCAGGAGGTTGTAGGCTCGACTAACCTTGTTGAGGGGTTTGAACCTCGATCGCCTTGCTCAGGGGGTGGTAGGACCGTTAAACCTTGTTAAGGGGTTTATACCTCAATCGCCTCACTCAGGAGGTAGTAGGATCGTGCAACAAGTTTGTACCTTGATAACCATGTTAGGGGTTTTGTACATTTTTCATAGGGAACAGATCTATGCCACAGGGTCCCCAACACATTGGATGGTTAGGAGTTGAACCGCACACCCCAAGCTTTATTACAAATATAAAAAGATTGAAAGATACAAGGAGGGGGGAATAAACCGTACCTCCACCCTATGATGGTATGCAAATTTACCAACCTACTTAGGCTAGTAAAGTTACTCCTAATACTACAAAATAAAACTAACTCAAAACAACCTAAAGAGAGGACTTCTCTCAATACATTAATTCTAAGAAAGCACAAAAAAAGGGAGACTCTCCCCTTACAAGTAAAAGGAGAATAACAAAGAGCTAGCAATCTAAAACTATATATCTAGCAAGCATAAGATAATATAGCCATAAAGGGGAATACTAACAATCTTGAAACACTCAAACTATTAAAATGCAACCAATAAACTCAAGGAGGTTCTTTAATCCTTTTTAGCTTTCTTCTTTTAAATCCAACCATATCAACTTTGTCAAGATAATAATAAGCTCTAGCATCCTTTGGAATCTTGGAAAAGTCAAAGAAAACCTATGGAACAGTTAACTTTTTGCTATGTTTAGCCAAAGCATCAGTAACATAATTTTCCTCCCTCAAAGTGTGTCAACATTTAAAATCCTCAAGCAGATTAATGAGTTGCAACAACCTTCTCATGGATTGATGAATCTACAAAGGAGCATCGATGTGCTAGCTGATCCATTTATATAAGTGCTGTGAATCCACCTCAAGCATCATTCTAGTCCACCCTATTAGGAGATATCACAAAATGCCAAAAAAAGCAGCCTGTACCTCATCTTTGTTTTAGAATCATTGCCCAAAGGAGTAGCATAAGCAAGCATAAATTCTCCATTCTTATCCCTAATGATATCGCTAGCTCTCATTCTTCCATCAGCTAGAGTATTACCATCAGAGTTCAATTTGATCCACAAGTCAGGAGGTTTACTCCATAGAATTGGAGTAATTTTGGTAATATGAGAGCACTTCTCAACTAATTTCACCATATCAATCCAGTTAGCAGGCTAGGAAATATAAGGTTAAATAGTTTGCATCAAAAATCAAGTATCCCTAAACACCAAAAATTTAACTCTGATCAGGTTGGATTTCTTCCCGCCATGTCTACTAGCACATCTATCTTCCTTAAATTGCAACAAAATAATATATGAATAGAATGGAGGATCATTCTGTATGTTTCATTCTTATATTCATCTTTTCACCATCTCATTATATAATGATGCAGAACCAAAAGATCACTACTCAATACATATGAAGCCACAAAACAACTCCATACATTAATGGGAAAATGACCAGAAACAAATATGTGTTCCTCAGTATCTAGACCTGGGTTATAAAAGCAACAACATAGAATAGGATCCACCACAAACTTACTAAGCTTCTCATTAGTAGGAAGTTTTCCCCTAAGAGCCCTCCAAAGCAAAAGAGAGCACTTAAAAGGAATATTCTTATTCCAAGTCAACTTATTAATGGAAGTCTTAATCATTTGTTCCCTAATCATGCCGCAAGAAGAGGATACAAAAACTGCACCATAAGAGTTAAGTTTTCACACAGCTCTATCAGGTACACCTTGCTGGAAATGTAAGTGGATGGCAAGGATGGCTGCAACATGCTAAGGAGGGGCTTTGTTCATAACCATATCCATGTTCCACTGATCATCGTCAATAAAATCAACAACTTTAGTATTATCCAATCTACTCCTAACCTCCCCGGAGTGATATAATGGACCCACACCTAACCAATTATCCCACTAGAAGCAACAATTGCAAAAATTTATATTCCAGTAGATATTAGTTTCTATCTCATGCTTGTTATTCATCATATGCTTCCAAAAAAGTGATTCTCCAGTGTCCCATTTCTTGCTCATAGGTTTTTACCTCTGACAACACTTTGCTTTGAGAAAATCACTCCATAAAAAAACTTTTGATCTGAAAATCCATCATTGTTTATATTTGAAGGCTTTACACACTTCATCCACCATTTTAACCCCAATACCACCTTCATCATAGGAAAAGCTAAGGTTTCTCCAACTTAAATACCATAGATGAGTCAAGCTCAAGCATAATACACAACTTGTCCAACAATACCTCTAAACATAGATACTTAGAGGAGGTCAAGACAAAGCAACTGGGTTAACCCTCATAGCTAAAATAGAAATAAGGAATAAAGCATCAATATATAGCATAAGAAACATAGAACAACGTCCCCAGAGTGGAGGGCTGACCGACAAGCTTGAATGAAACCATACTAGCCACGTGGGTGGAAATTCTCAAGCAAGGCTCCGATTCCTACATGTTGATATCATATAAGCATAGAGTATGCATTCGTTATGTTGTAATGTACTAAGAATGTGGGATGTAATGAAACACGAGATAGACAATAGAATCAATATGCATAATCATAACAAGAGATAGTATATTAGCAATATGGCATACCTGAACAATGCTTGTAGTAAAACATACCTGAAAATAATCATTCTTACATAGCTTGTTTAACCTAATAAGATAACATAATTAGATCATCCAAAAACCTTATACTAGAGGGTGAGGGATATAGCATGATTTATAACCCCTTCTAATAGGTAATGGGTAGTACATGAGATAATGAATAGCACATGAGGGTAAAAGGTAGCATAAATCATAACTCCTACATGTGCGCATATGAGGGTAAGGTATTCCACATATTTCATAACCCCTTCATATGAGTATATTTAATAATCTCAAATTATACATGAGGTAAGAAGTACAACATAGTTCATAACCCCTACATGTGAATATAAGTGCATGGCGTAACCTCAAATGAGTTCACAGCATAATTCCAAATGATACATGAGGGTAAGGAGTATCATATAGCTCAGATTCCCTAAACATAGACATGATTAAGTGAATGACATAACTTCATATATGAGAGTAAAGTTTATAACACAGTTCATAATCCCTACATGTAGAAATTGGCCTTGCACTATAGTGTAAAACACATATCATAATTCATAACCCCTTCTACTAGGCTTCATAATACACAAGAATCCAATAACTCATCAACAATTCCCAAGAACATAATAACATGAGAGCCCAATAATTCACTTGCAATACCATAGGTGCTTTACATAATTAAACACACATATATACATTCCTTTCATCATTATATACATACATTCCTTTTCCTCATCATTTGGTCATCACATACATACATCATTTTATCATTGTTTCATCATCATATAACCATCATAACATCATTCAACTCATAATACATGCATTGGACCTTCAATTTCTAAAAAAACCTTCACCGGACATTTTATCAAACACTTAGAGGGTGGATAGTGCTAGTGTAAAACCATGCAATTCAAGAGTGAAATCATGCTAGTAAACTCAATATAAAACCTTGAATATATACTTGGTAACAACCTCAAATAATATACATCAAACCACTTCAACAAATCTTTCAATAGATCTTAGATTAATAGCCCAAAACATAGCAAACTAGTCACAATTTTCATAAATTCCAACATAGTGTGCAGTGATTTTCATAATAAATAAGACCCATGAGTAAGTCAACTTTAAATCATGAAATCATAAGTGAAAGGATGCTTGGCTATCATGGGTGAAATGAACCCATCAAAGAAATCCACATACCTTAGCTTTTAGAGAAACCTTCAAGAATCTTGGAGATGGAGGCTTGACACTTGGTTGAAATCCTTAAGATCCGGAGAGGGTTTTAGCTCTTGAGTTTTGAGAGAAATATAAGACTAAGTGTTTGAGTGAGTATTGGGAGATGTCTTCACTGATAGAAGGGTGAAATAATGCTAAGTATAGGTATTTTCTCATGTTAGAAGGCTAAGGCCCAACACTTAAAAGTCTTGGACCAAAAATAAAAACTGGCACCAAAATAATCGTAGTGCGCACCGCACTATGGATGCACAAATGCTATCGGAAATTGCCATTTTAAAATTTGAAACTGTGAATCATTGGCTCTAAAATCGGGGTTAGACCCTTCTCCCCGTAGATTTGACCCCCTGAATAAGAATATGAAGTCAACCTTTTAAAATCACACATGGAATTTGAGATATATGAAAATTAAGTTTCCAAGCATTCCCGAGGTACATTTTTGGGTACTTTCTAGGATCATTACAACTCTTCTTGGGCTACCCCTAGATCTTGAGGAGATTGTGCAGTGGGAGAGGCAGGTTGGACTTTGGGAGTACGGGTTCTCCTTAGTCTTCTCCTTGGTATCAGTATGATCTAAAACATGATATTGACCATAAAGAATCAAAATATTTCCTAAAATTACCTCATAGCCTCCCATTTATAGTTATAGCACACTTCACTGCCATGAATAAGAATCTAATCGACATAATGTGTTGGATTTTCAAGGACCATTAACAACGTGGTACTCAAATACCAAACTTGCCACGATGCAAGCCTATGTACTAGACATAACACAACGAATGGTGAACCTGAAGGGACCCCAAACAAACCTCTTAGTATATCATTCACACACCTTGTGATACTCAAGCTGAAAGTACTAATTTAAGTCCCCTACTTAAGCATGCATTCATGATCATGGTTACAAGTGTATGGTTATTTTTGACACTCATGTTGAGGCATTTTGAAAATAATGTTTAAATTCATTTGTTGCTTTCATGACGGGAAGAAATCTTTATAATTACTTCTCTTATGCACGTCCCTTTGAAATTCGAGGATGAATGTTCCCAAGGGGAGCTATTGAAACACCCAAAGTTGTGCTTTAGAAATGCCTATAATCATAATTTTTATATATCTCAAAATCCATGCGTGATATCAAAAATACGACTTCATATTCTCGATCAGGGGAAAACTGAGTGGGAAATGGGGTATAACCCGGATTATAGAGGACCCGTAGTGAAAAATAAGTTTTGTAGTTTTTATTATCTAATGTCTATCCGCACCCTAGCTGCGACATACCATAGGCACAAAGAAATACAAATTCTGACTTCATGTTCGGTCCGTGTCGCACACCAGACACAGACAAGTGTTAGTTTTTCCTTAATTTTTCCTGTGTCAATCAAAGGCATTGGGTTCATAGTCTCATGCCCACTTATGCATGAAAACACCCATACTTATCCATTTTTTAGCTCTGTATCACTCAAGACCCTTTCAGAAACCTCTCCAAGACTAAATCAAATATTTCATTCAAATTTCAAGGATTTCAAGCTTAATTGGGAACTCAGGAAGTCTCTTCAAGCTCATATCAAGAAAACTCAAGTTTGAGGTATGTGGATTTCATCCATTGGGTCCTTTCACCCATGTAGCCCAATCTTTCTTTTTATAAAAATTACATGTTTCCAAGTTCAATCATCTATGGTTATCTCATATTATGGATTATGATTATAAATTATGTTGGAATTATATGAAATGTTGATTGATTATGCATGTCTATCTATTTCAAGCTTATAACATGAATTGGTTTTGTCTATTTATATTATGCATGTTTTGAGCTATAAAACTATGACCTATTATAAGATTTGACAAAGGATTTCAAGGTATCCTACATGAGGGTTTTATTTATCTTGTTGGGTTGATTTACATTGAGTTTTCTTATACTATTTCACTCTTGAATTACATGATTTTTAAGAAGCATTATAAACCCACCAAGTATTTGATCAAATGTCTTGATAAGGATTCTTAAGTTATTGATGACCTATTACATAGTTTATAAGTTAAGTGACTTTATGATGAGTAAGGGCTTATATGTATCCATTGAATTCATAAAACGTATCCATGATGTTGCAAGTAGACCACACCTTCTTGGGGGGTGACATACCCAATCACCTCGTTGAGGGGGTGACATACCTCAATTACCTTATAGAGGGATAACATGCCCAATCACCATGTTAAGGGCTAAGTACCTCTATCACCTTGTTGAGGGGTGACATACCCAATCACCACGTTGAGGGTGAGTACCTCAATCACTTACAAGGGGGTAACATACCTTGGAGTCCAAGTAGTAGTTTGCTTGGTCTATGTTGATTATGGTCTCTTCCTACATGTGATAAATACTATGCAAGTTATATGATTTACAAACACGTTTTACTTCAAGAATTGATCATGCATGCCATATTGATATTATACCTATCCATTGCTTATGATTACGCATTTTGACTACTTAGTACATTCAAACGTAACAGCTCATACTCTACGCCTACATGATATTACCATGTAGGGATCAAAGTAGCTTTCGTTATCCTCCATGTGGCTAGGTTGGGTACTTTAGAAGATAAGCTTTGGTGAGTCCTCATGTGTAAGGACACTATCTATTCTACTCCTACTTTGGATATTTTTTCATTTTGAACACTTGATACAGTGAGGTTGAGCCTAGAAAGTGTCTTGGCACTTGCTCCATTCCATATTAGAGGTATTGTTGGATAATTGATGTACTAATGCTATAAGCTTGACTCCTTTATTCTTTTATAAATATCAAGGCTTCTCTTAGTCTTGTTTCGCCTTATTTATATCTGTTGTGTTGTTTATTTTGCTTTGCAACTAAGGATATGTGAATGGTATGCTAAGAGGCTTGTTTGGTGTCAATTCGGGTTCCCATTCACTGTGTCACATCTAGGCCCTAGGCTTGGGTCATGACATTACTCTGATGCCCTAGACTTAGTTCGTTACTTCCACAATCTGAAATTCGAGTGTAATGGCAATTACCTAACCCACCAAGGCTAGTAAGCCCAAAACCTAAACAACTCAATATAATAATAAAAGCAAAAGATAAAAAGTCTGACAAAGTAGATAAGCATAGGAAATTAAAAGCTACAACCATCTCAGAATTGGAGTCACATGTACAGGAAATTAAATATAAAATACACAATAAAATACAAGTTTCAATATCTAGTTCTCAAATAGAACAAAACACAAAAATAAAATACTCGAAGGCCTGTTGAAGATATAAGGAACTACCTCTCAAGTAATCGAAATGCTTGATCTAGAATAAAAAGATTTGCAAGAAGTACTGAACTCCAAACCTACAAAAAGGTAGCAAGGGGTGAGCACCAAACAACAAGGTACACAACAAATGGAACGAACCTAATGTAAACAACTGAAGAAGATAAGTACTAATATTCCCAACTTTATACTGCAGGATTAGACACCTAGACTCAAATAAGTCCCAACACAATATAATGCAAAACTCAAAAGAATATATATATATATATAAACTCATCACAAATCATCATATCTCATAGTATCCAACTGATACACAAGTCAAATGATACAATAGATGTTCAATATATATATATATATATATAAACTTATCACAAACCATCATATCTCATAATATCCAACTAATACACAAGTCAAATGATACAATAGATGTTCAATCTCATAACATCACATATAATAATAATAAATATAGAATGATATGTGATGGAGCGAATGCCATGAGATGTACATAATGTGATGAAATGTATAATAATAATGATGCATGTCTTTCCTATGATACAAATTCACTAATTATATCTATATTTGAATAAAACTCATGGGGACCATACAAGGACCACATATCCATGAACATTGCCGGTAATGACCGCGGCCCATGCTCACCTTATCGGAAATATCCTTGGTCATAAAGTGATAAGTCAGCATATTACATTAAGTAGCTGGTAGTATCCTTGGCTATACATCCACCAGTAGAGACCTCGGTCACTAATCCACATGTTATATTACTCATCTCTTAGTCATAGTGCGAGACCCTATGTTTCTTGTCTTCTAGAATATAAATATTGTGGCACCTTATATAATGCATATATGATTTTGGATAGAACCTAAGGATAATAAGGCATCTAAAAAGTGGTAATATGAAGGGCTTAAAGTTTCAAGTCAAAGAAATTCCTAAATATACTTTTGGGGTTAAAGAAATGACTCGAGTGGCACCTTGCCCTTTTTGAATGGTTTAAATTAAGATTTAATTTTTTGATAAGACTCAGAGTATAATTTGATATTAATAGATTTTTAAAGTGTATTTGAATAATACAAAGGTATATGTTATGTTTTGTAATCAAGAAAGTCGCAAGATAAAGATCGGACAAAGTTACCATGAGTTTCTTTAAGAAATCCTTCTTAAATTTATGTCATATGTATCCAATCACATCTAACAAAATATAAGTATTTAAAAAGCCATTAATCTATAAAATTGAAGATTTATGAGTCTAGTTTACAAT
Source organism: Solanum sejunctum (assembly GCA_025642045.1). Classification (NCBI taxonomy): domain Eukaryota; kingdom Viridiplantae; phylum Streptophyta; class Magnoliopsida; order Solanales; family Solanaceae; genus Solanum; species Solanum sejunctum. The sequence continues at coordinate 48,565 of JAOTQJ010155880.1, read as the reverse complement.
GCAAAAAATGACGCATCAATCCCACGTCAGAATAAAAATGTATGACCATTTTACCATGACTGCTCGAGAAGGAAACCGGGTTATGGGATGGGTCGGGTCAAGCCCAACTTTATGTCGGCTAATTTAAGCTTTTAATTCTAAATTTGTGCCGTTTTTGTCAAAAAATAGTAGAGAAATTGAAGAAAATGCTCAAACAAGTTCACTAAGTGATTTAGGTAACTTCTTCGTGTTTTTTATCATTACAATTCGCCTTTTTGCCTAGAAATGTGTGTCTTATGCTGTGCAATTGCTTTCTCTATCCTATTAGATATGTTTGGGTGTATTTTGGGTCTATAAAAAGGTGTTATTGTTGCTGGTTATTCTTTGTTTGTGGCTGGTTTATTCAGGTAATAATCTTTGGGCTCTTTTACAGTCATTTTATGAAGTTTTATGGATATTTCCTCCTGTAAAATAATATTTGGTGAATCTGGCCATTTGATGCGTAATTCTACATTATTTATAGGTGTATTTAAGCTACGTACATATAGTTGTTGCAAAGTTAAGGATGTAAAGAACAAGTCTATGGAAGAGACTTTGGGCCAGTTGACGCCCATTGGAAAGGTATGTTAAGGCTAAGCTCCATCCCTCCTTTTAGCATGAAATCTGGAAAAATTCCAAAACATCAAATGATATATTTCACTATTCTGTTGCTAGAAAGACCTTTTATGAAAGAAACTGGTATTACAACTGAATTACTTTCATGATTGTATTAGGTTGATATTCCATTTGTTCGCTTAAACTGGATACTCAGTATCTTTATAGCAATTTCTCGATTTTCCTAGCTACTTGTACATATGTTGGGGTGTTTCCCTTTTTTGTTGGTATCACATAAAATAAAGCCAGATTACTAGGGGAATGTACTACTCATAATCAATCCTTCATCTATATTGGAAGTACTTAGTAAGTAACTTGTTGATTTCCAATGTCCTTGAGTACTAGGGCTGCTTATGTGTGCCAAATATCGAAGGACTCTGTGCCAAATTCATTTTGAGGATATTATTTTTGACATTTGGCTGACCTAGGGGCAACAAGAAAAAGATATTGAGACTTACAACAGATCTATTTGACGAATGGCATAAAAACGTTTTGGTAAAGATGGTGGCCAATGCCCCAACTACCAATATGTTAAATAGGACATGAAAGACCTACAGGCCTAGCTAAGTATACCGATCTTCTATTATGGAAATAGGACATGATAAATATGGACTTCATGATGAGGTTGCCTCCTACTCCATGCAGGTATGAATGTATTTGGGTAATCATCGATAGGTTAACAAAATCTACTCATTTGTTTGCCCTTAAGAATGACATATTTAGTAGAGGATTATGCTAAGCTTTATATTTAAGAGACTGTTCACCTTCATGGGGTTCTATTATATATTTCCTCTGATTGAAGAGCTCAAGTTATTACACATTTGTGGATTTTTTTAAGGATCTTGGCACTCAAATAAATCTTAGCATCTTTTTTTATCCACTTATTAATGGACATGCAAAGAGTATCATTCAGACTGTTAGGGATATGATAGGTGTCTATATATTACACTTTAAAGAAACCTGAGATGATCATCTACCTCTTATCGAGTTCACTTATAGTAACAACTTCCAAGCTAGTATTCCAATGGCTTCTTATGAAGCATTATATGTGTGAAGGTGTAGTCATGGATTGATTGGCTTAAGGCTAGAGTGGCAAAGTTTCTAGGACCTAATCTAGTTTAATAAGTGATGGACAAAGTGAAACTTATTAGAGACTGATTGTAAACAACCCAGAGTAGGTAGAAGTTTTACATGGATGTTCGATGACAAGACTTACAGTTGATGTAAAAGATTAGATTTTCTTGAAAATATCACCTATGAAGGGTATCATGCTATTTCGAAAGAAAGGAATGCTCAATCTAATATTTGTCAAACCATATAAGATTATTTTAAAATTGGCAAGGTGGTAAACGAGCTTGATTTGCCTTCAGAATTGGAAGCAGTCCATCTAGTGTTTTGTGTATGTATGTTATGAAAATGTATTGGATATCATTCACATATTACTCATATTAAGGATATCTATATCATTGAAGAATTGTCTTATAATGAGGTAACAATGGTTATTTTAGATCGACACATAAGAAAACATTAAAATAAAAAAGTGGCCTCTACAAAAGTGTTGTGGTGGTAAATAACTTTGGAAACAAAAAAAACAGAAATGATGAAGAATCACACGCAGCTATTTACAACTTTAGGTGAGTCAGTCATCTTTATTTTCTAGTAACTTGTATATTTTGTCGCATGATAACTATACGAAGCTTAGGATTTGGATTATTTTGAAGTTGATTTACGCTTTACAAGGGTAATAGATATATCATAAAAAAAATAAAATTTGATAGATGCTAATGTAACCAAGGGTCTGTCTTGACATATTCGTGGATGAATGTTCTGAAGGGGTGGGGGAGACTGTGAGACCCTGTGTTTCTCATCTTCCATAATATAAATAGCATGGCATATTATAGAAGACATAAATGATTTTGGTAGTACCTAAGGATAATAAGGCTATCAATAAGTTGAAATATCAACGTGTTAAAGTTTCAAGTCAAAGCAATCCCCTAAATACACATTCGGGATTAATGAAATGGTCCGAGCGACACCTTGGCATTTTCCTAAGGTTTAAATCAAGTTTTACTTTTTGGATAAGACTAACATTATACAATTTGATAGTAATAGGTTTTTAAAGGGTATTTTTAATACCACAAAGGTCATATGTAAAGTTTTAGAATCAAGAAAATTGTAAGATAAAGATCGGCCAAGGTTACCGTAAGCATCTTCAAGAAATCCTTCTTAAATTTGGGTCAAATGTATCAGATCATATGTCCCAGAATATAAGGAGTTAGAAGTCCCAAAACCTATCAACTTTAATATGTATGAGTCTAGTTTGAAATGCACAAAACCGCACATCAATCCAACTTCAAAATAAAACGTTATGACCATTTTATCGTAACTACTCGAGCAGAAAACTGGGTCATGGGCCGAGTTGGGTAAAGACTAGCTTTATCTTGTCTAGTTCAACCTTTTAATGCTAAAATTGAGCCAGTTTTGTCCAAAACACTAGTAAAATTAAATAAAATTCTCCCACAGGTTCCCTAAGTGATTTAGGTAAGTTCTTCATGTTTTTTACTGTTACAATTCACGTGTATGCTTACAAATGTGTGCCTTATGCTTTTTAATTATTTTATCCTCCTGTTAACTTTTATTGGGGATGTAAAAATATGGTTCTCTTGCTGGAAATTCTTAGTTTGCAGCTAGTATGTTCAGGTAATAATCTTGGGGCTCTTTTATGATTTTTTTTACAAAGTTTTACAGACGTTTCCTCGCTTAAATACTCTTTGGTAAATCTGGTCGTTAATGCTCAAGTCTGACTATTTATTGGTATGTTTAAGATGCATGCATATAGTTGTTATAAAGCTTAGTACATAAGGACTAACTCTTGTGAAGAGACTTTGGGCCATTGGATATCTGTTGGAAAGGTATGTTAAAGCTAAGCTCCGTCCCTCCTTTTAGGACAAAATCTGAAAAAAATCTCGAAATGTGAAATTCTACATTGTACTATTCTATTACTAGAAAGAACTTTGATGAAAGGCATTGAGATTGCAGCTGAATTATTTTCATGATGGTATTACGTTGATATTCCATTCGTTGGCTTAAACTGGACATTCGGTATCTTTATATCAATTTATCGATTTTCCTGGCTACTTGTCCATATGTTGGGGTATTGCTCTTTTTGGTGTGGTGTTACTAAAAATAAAGGCAGATTATGAGGGGAATGTAGCACTCATAATCTTCCCTTTGTCCATACTAAAACCATATTTGAAGCACTTAGCATGTAACATGTTGATTTCTAATATTCTCCAGTGTAATGCTCCTATTTAAGCTATCAAGACACTTGATTCTTTTTAAATAGTTTCTCTTACTAATTAACATGGAACCAAGTATAAACATTATGTGAAGCACCTTTATGAACATTTTTTTAGAGTTAAGGCCTCGTTCTAAATATTGGGTTAAGTTGTCAAACTTGTTGAAAAGACATGTAAGATCCCATGAGTCATGTGTATATGCTAAGAATAATTATGATGCTATAAGAATAAGTGTACCAGTGAGCCAAGATTGGCTAAGTTCTTACTATGGCCTACTCTGTGTATTCAACATTCATACCATACATTGCACGTTATACATAGACTTCGACCTATAATCGAAGGTATTGGTCCTATTTATCCAAATGATTATATATATGTATAAGGTATAGATGGTCACAAGTTGACAAATATGATGCAGATCAGCTACTGGAAAGGACCACCACTACTAGAATTTCTTTGGGCATGTCATACATTTGCATCTATATATATGCACTCATGATATGCGATACTCGAGCATATCATGCATATTCGATCGCTAGGAGGTTCGCCATTAAGGTAACTTGAGCTTTTGTTATAGGTGGTACTTCTACCATTTTTATTACAGTTATCTATGATTTTACTTCTTGCTTTACATACCAGTACATGTTTATTCGTATTGATATCCTATTGCCTGTGGACGCTTCCTTTTGTTTTGTGTGCAGGTTCAAGGGGGATTCTAATCAACCCCAGTATTAGGAATCCAGTTCAGCTATGAGTTGGTAAGCTCCACCTCTTTCTGAAGCTTTCACAAGATGCTTACTTTTTGTTATACTGTTGAGTATAGTTAGGGCCCTGTGTCGGCAGTGTTAGTAAAACTCTTAGAGGCTATGGTGGATATGTTATATTGGGTTAGTCCTTCAGCACCTTTTAGTCTCCTATCATAGTATTGACATGTATATATAGTATGTGCCTGTGCCTCTATTGTTGAAGCTTCATCGGCTCGCTAGTACTATATCATTTTTGTTTACCTATCTTAATGTACATGATTTATTATTGTCCAAGTCGTGACCTAAATGTTCCAGGCTTAATTTTTCAGATGTTATGGTACATGATCATTTGGCCCCTAGCATAGTTAACTAGCATGTTCAGTGGCTTACGCGGCTAATAGTGGTATCGAGTGTCAGTCGTGCTTCCCCTCTTTTTGGGGCATGACACTCAGCCATCAAAAGTATCAATGAAAAAATAATAGTGAATGCAATGGACATGATTTTAGTTTAATTGCAACATCAATATCATAATGATTTCAATATAATCATAGTTTCAACATAATCAAGATATCAATACCATTATGATCCAATATCAATCACATCTCATTGTAACTGCCATCTCGATATTAGTACAAAATAATTCACAAGATCATATGTATTACAAATCCATAATTAATTAACAAGTCAATATTTCACTACATGAACAATTACTCTATCCAAAATCTCATGATCAAAGCCTATGTTGGTATAATTCTACCCCAAGGTGCTCAATTCTATACACATAGGAGCATACAAGGTTCAATCATACTTAAACAAAGATTAGAAGTCCATATGCCTTAGAAAAAAGTCCCAAATCATGTCAAATCCATGGCTTTTCCCCTTCTATAATAATCTAAATCACCACAATTTATTCAAAATATAGCATCACAATCACATAATGAATCTGAGGAAACTAAAACCAATCAATTTGGGAAAACAGGGAAAATGGTAAAAAAAAATCCCATGCCAGAAAAAGTATTCAAAATCTAAAATTAATATGTGAAAAAGTTCCCCAACTAATAAGGACTTCAACTGTGAAAACCATTTCAAAAGCAAAGTTAAAATAAGGTAAAAAACATTAATTTAGTGTTAGGAATCAATGCATGAAAAATCCCCAAATTCTCAAGTTAAAACCTCAATTTCTAAGTTAAAAACATGATCTAATCAATGAAAATCGAAGAAATAGGTTATAAAATAGTTACCCAATAGATTTGGCTTGAAAAACCTTGAAGAATCTCTAATGGAATTTTGACTATACCATTTGAGCCTGGAATGTCATTTTCGATAGGATTTCATATATGAATTGTATTTTTAAAACTCTGAATGAGGCCAGCATCAAAATTAAATTTAAAGAGTTGCCAAAAATTTTAAAAAAGTAGTAATGTGGCCCACTAAGAGCCTTCCATGTGGCAAACAGGCGAAAGGACAAAGGAGGCGTATATATCTAGAAATATTTTCCAAAAACATTCCAATTCTAACATATGACTTTCAAATGCAATTTTTCTCTCGTTTTTGAGCCGATTTTGGTGATTCAAAAGCTTAACTTGTATATTTTTTTGAGAGGAATACCATAGTAGCTTCAGAAACCTATTTTAACATGTTGATTGAGGTAAAAATTGGGTGATTTTCTACTATATCATATTGTTATTGTTGAAAAATCTTATATGTGATTTCTTATTTGTTTTAAGTCGTATTTTATTAAAATTTGGATCTATTCTGTAGGATTTTGTGAGGTGCACATCATAGTAATGACAAAATAAATTATTAGAGCTTTGTTTGGTGTAAAAATAATATTTTAGCTGCAGTTTATGTTGTAGTTGTTTGGAAAATTTTAAGTTGAGATATTTGGGCTATTTCTTATCGAAATTGAGTGAATTTAGGTCTAAATTGTACTACTTTTCGAGACCTACATCATGACTTATTCAGATTCTTTTGATTTGAGTGAATTTTTATGAAATTTGGCTGAGAAGTTATTGTATGTGTATGTACTTTCTAATAAGAAATGTCTTTTGCTTATTGGTTGTTTCTGACTGTTCTACGCCTTGTTTTGAGTATAATTTCTTGCTATATACTCGGGGTGATGTAGAGATTATTTTACTTGGGTTGGTTTGGTAGTTCAGTGTAACACCCTACATCTTACAATAATAGTACTATGCAAATGAAAAATGATATGGTTTGGTCAAATTAGTGCCAATTCTTAAAAGTGCTTGAATCTCCAGTTAAAGGGCGATATATATGTCTAATGCTGAAGAGGGTCAAGTGTGAATAAGTTTTAAGTCAAACTTAAAAGATCACAGCCTTAAATAAAGTGTGGAAAGTGAGGTGCTTGTAGGACTTTGGAAGCTATCAGGTGAGTTACCTACTTGCTTAGCTTAAATTTGCTAGCTAAACGGAGACGAGTCCCTACATCAAATTGGTCCAAGTCCAATTATGAATGAAGTCCGCGTTAAGGGTGTAACTTTAGCCAAGGTTCGACATCACAAATGAAATATATTTCCCACTCAAGAATAATAGAGAAATGTCCTAAGTACAACAAAACTCACTTGGTGAGTTGGGCCATAACTAACTAAGAGAAAGGAAACAAAATAGGCCGCAAAGGCCCAACCAATTTGAACTCAATAAGGCCCATATGAAAGGGAAAAAATGATACTTTGATTTATTCATAAAATAAAGCTTAAAATGAGAAAGTTAAGTCAGACAAGTGCTCCTTTAAAAGGGGCTTAAAATCAGCTCACTCAAGTCATTCAACTTGAACAAAAAATCAAATTTTCTTAAGGCTTTCTCTATACACTTCTTAACTTTGTAAAGCAGCCAAAAGGAGCTTTTAGGACGTTTAGGGAGAATCTCAACCTTGAAGTTAAAGGTAAGTGATTATAGTTGTGTGTTCAGTATGGTTTTCTTATGCAAAACAAGAGACTATGTTGGTTATGTCTATGCTGAAATTGTTGGACAACATGTGTTTCAAAAGTTGTTTGAACATTTTTCTTGTCTATTTGGAAGTTTTTCTCTTTTTGGCTGGAGTGACTATGAAGGGAGGCTACTTTTATTAATGAGTATTGGTTCTATAATGATGTATAAAGGCTGCTACTCCATATTTATAGTCCGTGAAAGTAAGTTCTTATGTGATATCATAATTGTGCTCGTAATAGGAACTTATGGGATGATTGATTGGGGGCTATGGTCTCATGTCCTCCACCTATTTTAAGGACTATTTTTGAACTATTTTAGGACAGTTTGTATGTATAAATGTTGTGGGAACATTTTTGTTGAAGTTGGTAAAGGTTTGGAATCATCAACATCGTAATGTAGTGAAGGGATGTAATATTATGCTGCCTATTTCTATGTTTCATAGAATTGTTATGTCTTGTGCTTTGTGGGCTGTTCTAAAGCTTTGATGGCACTAAAATAGGTTGTACATGATATGTATATGATAATGTGTATTAGAAAATATGATTAGGGGCGGAAAGGTTGAAATAATACGCTCGAGTTTATAATTATCCGCTTGCTACTAGTATGTTGTTTTTATGAGAGTGGGCTGCCAAGATGTATCTATTGGCTGCTAAAGGTAGTTTTATCACCTACTATGTTATAGATAAATATTTAGGGGAATGGAAGGTTAACTCGAGGTAATAGCGAGGTTGTATAGCAAGGTATGTAAGGGTACTTGATTTCATATTATTTGGCATGAAACATAGATCCCTCCTTGGCAAATAAAGGCACTTACCAACACCGACACAACTATTAACCATGTATCAACTCTTTCACATGTTTGTATGCATCCATACATAGTCAGCTTCAAATCTGTATACATACTTGGATACCAGGATACATAAGTTCGTTCTACTAAATAAAGTTCATATGTTGTTCTACCTCCTATGCATTTCATTATTTGTGTAGCCTACTCTATTCATTATGGTGTTGTCTTTTGTGATTATTTACATGTCATATGTTGTATATACTCTCCTACACCTCCAATCTTGAAACCACCAAAAGAATCATCTCAAAGGTAATTAAAAGATAAAGTAAAGTATATTGCTTATTGATGAGTGGTAACCCGAGGGGTAGAAGAATCACCTAGCCAAGGTCAATCCTATCATAGGGGGGAGGGGGGTAGTCCAAGGGGTTAAACGAAAAGCCTAGCAAGGACAGATCTCGATATAGATTTACAACTGATCAACTTGTCAATTGTATTACTTGTTGTGCACAAATTATATAGTAAAGGTAAAATAATAAAAAGAACATAACCCACAGTATAAGTAAAGGTGGTCTCTTATCCTACACCAATGCATAGTTTCATTTGAGTTGTTACTTCATATACAGTATTTTGTGCCTTACATATTCAGTACCTTATCTCGTACTAATATCCCTTTTGGGGGACCTGCGTTTCATGCTGCAGGTACAAGTGCTAGTAGATCTCCTAGTAGGAGTATAGGATATCCGACTACTGTTACCAAGCTCCAGGTTGCTTCGGAGCTTTGTGTGTCTGGATCTTATATTTTTTGACTACATAGTTAGTTGAGGCATTTCCTGTCCCGACCCTTATCAGATACTCTTTCTTATCTAGAGGCTTTGTAGATTATGTAAATTAAAGTGTGGTCATGTCTTATACCTTAGACAATGTAGCCCCAACAACCTAGCCATGAGCATTTCCTTTTGGCTTGTTATTACTGTTTACTTTCTTAAAGGCATGTTAAATGTAAAAAAGTCCCTTATAATATGTATAAAAAGCGCATAGATATAGTTTGGTTCTCCCGAGCCTTATCAGCAATGGGTACCAGTCCACCTTAATGGAACTTTGGGCATGACTTTCAAGAATGGGCTCCACTTTTTACCATTTTAGTGGTAATTGACCAACCTTTCCCTGATTTTTGAGATATTATAGTCCAAACTACCATAATTATATTGTCACTCATACTTTGAACAACTGAGCAACATTTAAAGGGCATTAGTGCAGAAAAACTCATGGGTTTGATTAGGAGCGCGGGGAAACGCCTTCTAGGTAGGCTAGACTTTCCTTACCTCTACATTAAGCTAAAATACATATATATTGAAAGATGATTTGTGATTGGATATCCTTAGTAAGATATGTATATATGTCATAGGACTAATTGTTAGTTACATTTCTTGCTATGCATTTAAACACTTTTGTCATGGTTTATTAATACATGTTTTCTTGGATGGTCATTGTACTTAGCATATTGGGTAACTATGGTTATTTTGGGATACTTGTGGTTGTTCAAGACTATACTAGCTATGATCACCATAGTTGCTAAGTTCTAACACCGTAGCACCATGATAAGGCTTGGTAAAGGATGGATATAGACTAATGCCTAGTGGTAGGTATATATTCTTGCTTAACTCTTATCTGTAGGAATATGTAGTCTAATGCTACTATGATGGTTCAAATGGGTCAATTTGTTCTGGATACCTATGATATAGTCATATTGTAGACTGGTAGTGTATAGATATAATTATACTAAACTTGGTCTTCTTGATACTTATGATATACCTGTCGATTATTCTTGGGTCTAGGGCCATGTTGAATTTTTTTGGTTTGGGACCCTGTTGATACCTTGGGTCTAGGACCCTGTTCTTTATTCTCTAACTCTTTATTTTCTTAGGGCCTTACACTAGACTTAAGCTAATATTAACCTAGATACGCTCTGCATAGAGCCACATAGATAATTTGGTGATTGTCAATAATTTACTCAAATTTCTTATAATTGATGAGAATGTGGTGTATTTGGCTTTAGGTGGCATGACCCTATGTTAGTCTGTGAAATATATACTTCTGTACACAACTATTAGTCCTTGTGCATTTCTTATCCTAAGGGATGGTGACATACAGTGAGTGAGTTGGATAGAGTGGTGTATATATACATATTTTCAGTGTCATTGCCTACGATCACTCTAGGCACGATATGACTTTATAGTTTCAAATATAGATAGCCTAGTTGAGTGTGAAACGACCCCAAAAAGTGCCTGAAAAGTTCCTTGGGAGTGTCTAAATTGTAATTTGCATATATCTTGAAATTCTTCTGTGATATCAAAAGAATCTGACTCCATATTCTAGATTAGGGAGTCAAATTGAGTTGGAAATAGGTCTAACCCCGATTTTAGAGCAAACAAATCGAATTTCATATTCCCAAAATTTTTATTTCTATAATCAATCTTCGATGGTGCCGCAATGTATAGCCATTGTAGACCTATGTAAATTTGGCCTCCACGACAGCTCCATATTGCAGACCAGATGCAGACCTAATTATTTTTTTTTCAGTGATTTTATCTCGGTCCAATTGGTCTTGTTCCTAAGTCTTTCCATTCGTAAAAATACCTACACATAGCTATATCTCACCTTCATATCATACAAGACATTACGCAATACTCTCTCAAACATTTAGGCAAATATTTCACCCTAAATTCAAGTTCCAAAACTCAAACCAGATCTTAAGGTTTTCACTCAAGCAATAAGTCTCCATTTCAAATCTTCTTGAAGAAATTCTCCAAAGCTAAGGTATGTGGGTTTCAATTATGGGGTCCTTTCATCCATGGTCCCTAGCTTCCTTTTAACTAAAATTGCATTATTTAAAGTTGATTACTCATGGGTCTTATTTATTACGAATTTCACTACAGACTATGTTGGGCTTTCAGGAAATTGTGATTGTTTTAGCTTGTTTTTAGCTATGAATCTAAGATCTATTGTGAGATTTTGTGAAAGATTTTGATGTGCATTGTTCGAGGGTGTTACCAAGTATCTATTTAGCATGATTTTCCACTCTTGAATTATAAGGTTTTGTGCTAGAACTGCACCCACCAAGTGCTTGATAAAATGTCTAATTATAATTTCTAGAGGAATTGAATGTACAATCCATGACTTATGACTTGAATGACTATATGATGCTGAAAGGAATTTAAGTATATGATATTATCTCTATAGTGTCGGGAATTGACCAAGCCTCACTTAGGAGATTGTAGGCCCAGGTAACCATATTGAGGGGTTTGTATGTCAATCGCCTCGCTCGAGAGGTTATAGGACCGTGCAACCATATTGAGGGGTTTGTACCTTAATAACCATGTTGAGGGTTTGTACCTCATCAACCAGGTTGAGGGGTTTGTACCTCATCAACCATGTTGGGTGGTTTGTAATTTATCAAGCATATTGAGGGGTTTGTACCTCATTCACCTCTCCAAAGCGGTGGTAGGACTTGGATATTCACTAATAATGGTCTCTCCTTACACATGTATATGTTCTATGTAAGCATGATTTACTTCAAGCATATTCCATGCATACAATATTGTTATATGCTACTTATTGCCTGTGCCTATGCATTTCGATTATGTTGTTATCTCTTGTTGCATTGCATCCTAATGCATATTCTATGCCAACATGATGTCACCATATAGGAACCGGAGCCCCACTTGAGCATCTTCCTCCATGTTGCTAGTATGATTTCTCTCAAGCTAGTTGGTGAGTCCTCCATTCCATGGAAAATGCCTATAATCTCATGTTATATACTAAGACTATCCTTCTCTTATGTATGTATCGGCTATGAGGGTGAGCTCGATTGCTTGTCTTGGCCCCTGCTCTTATCTATGTAGTAGAGGTGTTGTTGGACATGTTATGTATTGAGTCTTGACTCTCTTATTTTGGCGCTTATGTTATGAAAGTATCCCATTAGTCCTTTTCCCATTATTTCTACTCTTATCTTATTTAATTGCTTTCATGATTAATGATGTGTAATAATATGTTAAGAGGATTGTTTGGGGTTCCTTTGGGTTCCCCACTAGGAGAAGTATAGTAAGGTAGGTAGCATAAAACTCACAGACAAAGAATGAGGCGTATTTGCCCAACTATTGTGTATTCCATCGTAGTCCGTGCCTATCAATCTCTGCATCTAACCCAAGACCCTATCAAAATTGGAGTCATTCACCCTGGACTCCTCATAGAACTATTTAGCTGGTTTGCCCTATCCTTTTGGCTCTAACCCTTGTCGTAAATCTCTTTTATTCCTACAACACACCACCTAGCGTCAGTCGGGAGCTATGATTGTACTTGCTCCAGCTGAGCTTGTGACTTCTCCTCAGAATCTATCTCGGTGTGTGTGTGAGACTTCTGTGGTGAGCTGCTCTCAGACCCATCATCGCTACCCTTCTCCTTAGACTGGGAAGGACTCTCAATATCTACCGGGGCCATAGCAGTGCAGCCTTGAGTTTGAGGTGCATTTTCCTTAAGGTCTATACTGACTCTGTGGACTTCCACAAAGCCTTTTGATTGCTCAATTTTAGAAGACTTATCAACCAATCTCTGTTGAAATGATTTGATCACTCGTTTATCCTTGGGAGGCATTATATCTGCAAATAACCACATTGCCACACGTGATCTTCAAGATGTTTGACCAAACAAAGATCATATAAAAAGTACAAGAAGATGAAAAAAACACTTAATATTGAAATCAAAAGAAAACTCATTGATACAATTGTAGGTCTACAACCACGAGGTTCAGGTACGACTCAGAGGGTGACCTATGAGACGTACTCTATCCTTATAGTACTATGGTCTCTGAGAAAAGGGCAATTCGGAACTAGGTATGAGGTGTTGTATGACTCACAGGGTAGCTTATGAGTCATAGTTTGGCCTTATACCTCATTTTAGAGACATTTTTGAAACCTGAGTTAGACTTACGAGACCCCCACTAGGAGTCATAATAGATGCTATGAGTTGTAGGTGGGTTTTGTATGATAAATGTGAATGAATCACAAGTGACTGGTACATACTACGAGTGTCCACTACCACTCCTAGGGGAACCTACAAGTCTTAGGGAGGCCTCGTAGCTGAAGACAAAAGGCATCTGTAATGCCTACAATATTCCCAGAAGAACCACAAACAACTCAAACAAAAACTAAGCATTGGTAATATCAGAGCAATACATCAAGTTTGGTAAAACAAATTAGACCCACTACGATACAAGGCAATTATAACAATCGTTACCCTAAAGATCAAAGTCAATCCCACCTTATCTCCAAGTAAAACCATAAACAATGCATCTCAAAGCTCACACTTATTATTAGCACTACAGTTTATTGAGATGCAAGAAGAATTGCATACACTTTCAAATAAGGCTAACAAGATGTTGCACATTAAAAACACACCCATATTTCCCAATTCCCACTTTCAAATAGACCCTCATGACTTAATCAAGCACACAATCATCTTTTAAGAATGAAATTCACCATAAGAGTGCACTAAAATTAACCATGAGTATTGCCAAATGAGAGAGAGATTTCACCGAACATAATAAAAAGGGAAGGATGTATTTGAAAACCCTAGAGAAATGGACTTGCTAGAATTCTTGCCAAAAAAGTGATATGCATAGTTAGAATTTAGGTTGGAACAATGATTGGGAGAAAGATGTTGGGAATTTTTGATCAACTTAGGGTAAAGGAAATATTTTAACCTCATCTATACTCAATCAGGTCCTTTTAAAATTCTGCAGATCGGATTTACGAGACCCCGACTACGAGTTGTAGCATGTTCTATGACTTATAGATCCTAGTCTCGTAGCGGCCTCAACACTTAGAAAAATTTCAAAATTCATACTTGGGCATTACATACCCCACTTATGACTTTTAGGAGACTCAGCAAATCATAATATTGGCTCGTAGTGTGTGTGCCAACTTTCAATACTCACTGTTTCCCTCTACAAGGCATGACTACAAGTCATAGTGGTGGCTACGACTCATAGGCCTGCTTGTAGAGGCTACTCCAAGTGCTCTTTTCTCACATCTTAAGTTCTTAAGTTCTACCAGTAGACCAAGTTTCAAAACACTAGAATCTTCAAAACATCACAACTGAATCAATGTCTTTCAAATTTAAACAAATAACTTGTTACCACCTAAAAGTTTCAAAAACCAGACTAGCTTAAAACAAACTAAAAATTATCATATATGCTAGGGTTACCTCCCAAGAAGTACCTTTTTTAACCTCGTGGCTCAACATAGTCATCATCTATTATCAACAATCATCAAGAGCCCAAGCCTCACTCTTCAACTCATTCGGGTGTTGTGTTTCATTTACTGATAGATGTCAAACAAGACCTCTGCATCTTTGACCTTGAACTGAAGCTGACCCAAATCCTTATCCAACAAGGCTCTTCCAGTGTCCTAAAATGGTCTACCCAAAATAATGATCACTTAGAAATCAACCTCAAAATCAAGGATCACACAGTCTGCAGGAAAGATGAATTTATCAACTTTAACAAGCACATCAAGAAGTATTCCCTCTAGCTTTTTGATGGTTCGATCCACCATGAGCAATCGAATTCTTGTCAAAGTCAGAGTGCCAAGGCCAAGCTTTTTCATTACAGTAATAGGCATTAGATTGATACTTCGTCCTAAGTTACACAATGCTCTTGCAAATTCAACATCACCAATGGTGCAAGGGATGGTGAATGAATCGGGGTCCTATCATTTTTGAATAAGGCATTTCGTCATGATCTCACTATATTGTTGGAGCTCCTATAAGAACGATTGGCTTTGAGTACATTTCTTTATTACCAAATCCTTTATATATTTGGCGTACTTGGGCATCTTATCCAAAGATTCTAGAAGGGGAATGTTGATGGATAGTTGCTTCAACATCGAGAAAAAGTTTTTGAATTTTTCCTCCTCTTCCTTTTTCTTAAGCCTTTGAGGGGAAAGGAGGAGGATACTTTGGAATTTACATAATTTTTTCGTGATCCCTCCATTCTTCTCCTGTACCCTAACATTTTCCGGACCTTGTCCCTCAACCACAACTTCACCACCAATACCTTTCTCATAAACTCCATCCACAATCATTCGCATAGGGGGATCAATGGTGCTTTTACCTCTCCTAATCATGAATGCCATGCAATGCCTATCATTCTTTCAAATTTGAATCATATTGCTTGGTAACGTGCCCTTTTGGCATTGGTTCAATTGTCAAGAAACTAGCCCATATTGTTGTTCAAATTGTTTAATAGCCATGGAGTGAGACTTTATTTTTTGGTTTATGCTTGAAATTTCTGATTTTATTCCCTTCAAGGTCTCATCTTGGTAATCGGTTCTTTTCAACAACTTGTCAAACATCTCTTCAAGACTCGAAGTGTTTGGAATGGAATCATAGTTGTGGGGAAGCCCATAAGGACCATTACTATAACCATCTCTTCAACCCCATTCAGCAACCAACACTCTCTCTCTTTCATAGTAGCTACCTTGGTTATCACTATAAGCACCATCATGGTTGTAGTTCTGACCTTGATCTGCGGAACCTTAAATCAAATAGTCTGAGTTGGACCCTTAGGGGTTATTTAGGAAACCTTCCACTTGATTACTCATGAAACAAGCATCTTCATCAAAGAATGAATCTTCATATATAGGAGCCTTAAGAGGTCGGTGGGTGATTGCTTAGACACTTGCTTGGTTTTGCTTCAAGACCAAGTCCATACTTGTACGAAGTTGAGCAAGTTGCTCCATGATCTCTTCATTGATCCTTGCTTGCTCATTGTTGGTGTTGAGTGCACAGAAAGTCATCATTGCACCTCACTCTCTTTGACTCTATGCTCTATTAGTTTTAACCACTTGCTCCATCCTAGATGCTATTAATGCAAATGGTTGGTCAAGAAACATGCCTCCCAAGATTGTGTTGATGCCATCTTGACTATTCTCATTAAGCACCTAATAGAAAATTTCAACAAA
Source organism: Solanum sejunctum (assembly GCA_025642045.1). Lineage (NCBI taxonomy): Eukaryota > Viridiplantae > Streptophyta > Magnoliopsida > Solanales > Solanaceae > Solanum > Solanum sejunctum. Next base: position 32,133 of record JAOTQJ010155880.1, on the reverse strand, counting down.
GGTATCATCAACATTCTTATTATCGAGAACCATCCTTGAGCATTTGGTGAATCTCTCCCATGTGGTACTAATAAAGTCGTGCATAATTGATCAAAATTGTTTATTTTATCTTTGAGCTTTAGATTCTTTGATCTTGGGAAATATCTTTCTAGAACCACCCTCTGAAGCATTGCCCAACTTTTTATTATACCCAAAGGAAGCTCAGACAACCACGCAACTGCATTGCCCATAAGTAATAAGGGAAACACCTGCAAACCAATGGCATCAAAAGAAAGATTTTGTGTCCCCGTAATACTCTTGCAGACAGAAACAACACTATGGAGATGACGATGGGGATCCTCTGAAGGTAGCCCTGTTAGTAACTCACAATTTTGGAGCATTTGAGGTAACCCACTTGACATTGATAACTTAGCATCTAACAGTAGTAGAGGCTACATATAGTACTAGTAACATCTATGGCCATAGGATTCAAATGATACTAGTTCAAACCATAAGCTTTCTCGTTGAAATCCCTAAGTACAACATATCATCCCTCGGTGGTGGATTTTCTTCTCTTCCCATATTGTCATGCACATTCATTTCTTCCTCAACCGCGATATGCTCATTTACCCAAACATTCTTCTAAAAAGTAGATGGATCTCCAAATTGATAGGAGCTAAGGGATTTCCTTGGCTCCTTGTGTTAGCATACAACCTAGTACACCCTGTAAGTAGAATCAAACAACAAAAACAAAAATAAAAGTAAAATACGAGTTTAGAAATTAACACTTGAACTAACTAATAGTTAAATCAAGACAAAACCTAGTCGTATTCCACGGCAACGGTGCCATAATTTTTGATCCTGATGTTCACACTCCAATAAGAATGTCGCTGTAAGCAACTAGCCTAACCAAAGGTTACGGTTGAATCCACATGGGATACATGGCTTGACTACAAGAGTTCACTATCAATCATTATGAGTATTTATAACTAAAATCTCTAAAGAGGGGTATGTGATTTAAGAACAAAAGTAAAATAACACTATATTACTATGCAAGGAAACACTCAATTTTTGGGACAACTTGAGAATCGTGTTCCCCATGGTTTGTTGACTCGATTAGCCTAGACAACATAAGTACAATTGGAACTTCACATGCAAGATGGTAACTTACATTCTTCCAGCCCTCTTATGAAGGAGAAGGTCAAATTTCACCATGGCGATTAGTGGGTAACCATGGTGTACCAACTGACCATTACCTATTGACCCAGTCAACCTCCCCTAGCTCAAGTTTAGTTGATTAGAAGAGAACACATCAATCAAATCCTGTCATCTAATTCCCTTTTTCTATTCGTCACTACCTTGGTCGGGACCATGATAGTAGGCAGGGTATGGTGTTGGCCACCACCAAACAACAATCAAAATGAAGGAAAACAAACAATACATGCAAAATCCCAATCACAGAAATACAATAAATCTAGGTTATCTCAAGTCAACCACCCATAGTTCCCACAACCCCAAGTTATGGGTGCTTTCTTTTTTATGGCTAAGGCAAAACCAATAAAAAAAGCAAATAGAAGACATAGTTGAGAATCTTACCTAAAGCAATGAAGAGTGATAACACCACAAGTAGCAATCCAGAAGATTGATAGATTAAGTATGAATACAATTATGATTTGCACTACCTAAAAGTGGATTTTCCCAGAGAAAATTAAAATCAACACTCAAACCCTTATATAATCTAGAGAAAATATTCAAAGGCTCTCTTCAATACTCCTGTCTCAGCTCCTCTAAAATAAATCCTAACATAAAGTATATATAGTATTTATAAATTTAACCCTAAAATTACATAGAAAAGACAACTGACAGCAAGTACATCTCATAGGTACGATTGTAAGGTGATCTACGAGTTGTAATTTGGGTCTTGTATAAGGCACTTGACATTTTTGACTTGACTTTTATAACCCACTAGTACAAGTTATTGCATAATCTACAATTCGTATGCTCTTCTCAAAGTATAGGCCTTTAATTTTCGGTCAAAAATTTTAGATCTTGGTTTCTTGATATGAGTCTACCTATACGAGTCGTAGTGACACCTATGACTCGTATGGTGGCCTCATAAGGGTGACCTCCAGTTGCAAGATTTCTTATTTTTGCTCTTTATTTCTGGCTACTAAATTACCGTGCGACTCGTAGCTTAGGCTATGACTCATAGGTGAGCTCGCATGTCCTGCACTTTAGCAAAATCTGTAATTTTTCTATGAAAATCATACCAACCTACCTTTTCTGTAGTGAGAACACAAAAACACATAAAAACCATAAAAGATCGCATTAAGAACTCACAAAATCCCTTATTTTTGGCATCCAATATGTTATATTTTGATATCACATTAGTATGACTCCTTTTGAAGACCTCTATATTATTTATTGTAGGTCACCAGTTGGGTGGTTTAAGGTTAGAGAGGTGGCATTGTTGGGTCTAGATCTGGTTATGGAGGCTCTTGAGAAGGTTAGGATGATTAGCAAAAGGTTGAATATGGCACAAAGTCGCTAATAGTCCTATACTGATGTGAGGAGAAGGGATCTTGAATAAAATTTGATGATTGGGTCTATTTAAAGGTGTCACCCATGAAGGGTATGGTTCATTTTGGTAAGAAAGGCAAGTTAAGTCCAAGATTTATAGGTCCTTATAGGGTAATAAGTAGGATTGGCAAGGTAGCTTATGAATTGGAGTTGCCTACTGAGATAGATTTGGTTCATTCGGCTTTCATGTATCCATGTTAAGAAAATGTATGGGAGACCCTAATGCAATTGCATCTCTTGACGTTGTGGCTGTTACTAAAGATAACCTTACTTATAAAGAGGTTCTGATTAAGATTTTAGATAGACAAGTGAAAAACCTGAGGAAGAAGGATGTGGTTTCTGTTAAGCTCCTTTGGAGAAATCAACAAGTTGAAAGTGCTACTTGGGAAGCCGTTGCGGACATGCAAAAGCGATATTCATACCTTTTCCACTAGAATCAAGCCTAAGGTATTAGTCTAAGTCCTGTATGTGATTCTAATCTTATGTTTTAGCACTATGTCATTTTCATAAATTCATGTTCAAATTGACAAGTTCATGATAATTTTACACTTGTGTTGAGATTTTTGAAATGATATTTAAGTGCATTATTTCATCCTTATATGGGTTGAAGATGTCATATCTATGTCTCTCATATATGTTTCTTTGACATTCAGGGATGAACGTTCCCAAGGGGGAGTTATAGAAACAACCCTAAAAAGTTTTTGAAAATGTGGCTCGGGAGTGGCTTGAATTGTAATTTCCATATGTCATAAAATCCGCACTTGATATCAAATATTTAGCTTCATATTATTGATCAAGGGGTCAAATTGAGTGGGCAATATGTCTAACCTCAATTTTAGAGTAAACAGGATCACAATTTCACTCTCCCAAAATTTTAATTTTTAGAATCGATCTGCGATGGTGCCATGATGCGCGACTCTCATGGACCTATATAAATTTTGCCTCCGTGATAGGTCCACATCGCGGACCTGTGTATGTTGTTGCCAATAATTTTTATCTTGGTCCAAGGCTTTTGAGTCTTAGTCCTAAGTCTTCCCATGCATAAAAATACTTATACTTAGCCATATTTCACCTTCGAATCATACAAGACATTTCCTAATACTCTCTCTAACACTTAAACAAATATTTCACCCAAAATTCAAGTTCTAAAATGAACCTAGATCTTATGTTTTTCATTCAAGCTTCAAGTCTCCATTTCAATTCTTCTTTAATAACTTCTCCAAAGTAGGTATGTGGGTTTCAACCATTGGTTCCTTTGACCCATGGTACCCAAGATTCCTTTTACCTAAAATTGCATGATTGAAAGTTGATTTACTCATGGATCTTACTTATTATGAATTTTAGTGCACATTATGTTGGGATTTCATGAAATTTTGATTGTTTTAGCATGTTTTATGCTATGAATCTAAGATCTATTGTGAGATTTGATAAAGGGTTTTGATGTACATTGTTCAGGTGTGTTACCAAGTATTTATTGATGGTTTTACATTGAATTTTCTATTCTTGATTCCACTATTGAATTGCATCATTTTACTCTAACACTACATACCCGCTAAGTATTTGATAAAATGCCCGGTTATAATTTCTTGAGCAATTGAAGGTGCAATGTATGTATATGAGTTGAATGACTATATGATGATAAAAGGAATATTTGTACATGATATTATCTCTATGGTGTCGGGAATTGAACAAGCCTCACTCGGGAGGTTGTAGGCTCGGGGAACCATATTAAGGGGTTTGTACCTCGACTGCCTCACTCTTGAGGTTGTAGTCTCATGGCACCATGTCAATTGGTTTGTAACCTGATAACCATGTTTAGGGGTTTGTACCTCACCAACCATGTGGAGGGGTTTGTACCTCATCAACCATGTTGGGAGGCTTGTACTTCATCAATGATATTGAGGGGTTTGTACCTCATTTTCCTCTCCAAGGGGGTGGTACCTCACTAATAATAGCCTCTCCTTACATATGTATATGTTCTATGTAAGCATGATTTACTTCAAGCATCTTCTATGCATGCCATATTGTTTTATGCCACTCGCTGGCTATGCTTATGTATTTTGATTATGTTACTTATCTCTTGTTGGATTGCATCCTACATACTTGGTGCACTCAAATGTGCTAACTCATACTCTATGACTACATGATGTCACCACATAGGAACTCGAGCCCCACTTGAGCATCTTTCTCCACGTGGTTTGTGTGATTTTTCTCAAGCCAGTTGGTGAGTCCTCTATTCCGTGGACAATGCCTATAATCTCATGCTATGTACTAAGACTATCATTCTGCTACGTGTGTATTGACTATGAGGGTGAGCTTGAATGCTTTCTTGGCTTACGCTCTTATCTATACAGTAGAGATATTATTGGACATGTTACGTTTGAGCCTCGACTCTCTTATTGGTGCTTATGTTATAAAAGTATTCCTTTAGCCCTTTTCCCCTTATTTCTACTCTTAGTATGTTATTTAATAGCTTTCACAACCAATAATGGGTAATGATATGTTAAGAGGTTTGTTTAGGGTCCCTTTATGTTCCCTATTCGCTGTGTCACTTCTAGGCCCTAGGCTTGGCTCATGACAGATTGAGTAATTGTTTTGATACCTTGAGTCCTAGGTAGTACTCTCCATTGCTATTCAAGCTCTAGTGGTCATGCTCAACTGTCTAAGACTCGGTAGTCGCGCCCTTTGTTTTGAGTTTGGTGACAAAAACTAGCATGTCGTATGAAAGATGTCGATTCTGAGGTTCGAGTACTAGTTGATTTTTATTGGGTTTGAGGCCTAGTTGATTTTTCATTTTTTTGAGGCCCAATTGATTTTCCTTGGGTTCAAGGCCTAGTTGATTTTCTTTGGGTTTGAGGCCCGATAATTATTAGGGGGATTTTTTCTCTCGCATGGGATAGGTCCTACCATTATATATATGGTCAAACTATCTAGCCCTAGTTCACTGCCTCAACCAGAGGCCAGGTTGAGAAGGGGGTTTGAGGCCTCGTTTGATATTATAGGGGTTTGAGGCCCCACGGTGATACTGATTACTCGATGGGTCGAGGACCCAGTTGATTACTTATTCATTCACACACCTATAAGTACCCTAATCATGCGTGGGTTTACTCTTTGATCTTATGGGGGGCTTAGGGGGCGTCTAGGCTTAGACACTAGCGCCTTACACCTTCACCCCCAAATCATATGATATTAAGAGTTTGGTTCTGCTGTGGTTCCATGGGCTTCGTGGTGATTCTATTAGTGTGATTATGCATGGGTGTACCATCTTCGCTTATAGGGGCCCCGTCAGTGTATAGACATATATATTAAGACCTTTCAGCTGCGTATAATACTAAGTCTTAGTCTGGTGGCAATTGTGGTATGGCCCTACTCGAGTTTCCTTTAGTTAGTAACAGTGCACACCATTCTTTGATCAGAGTTTTGATTTGCTATATTTACTCTAATTCTCTATATTTGAGCCTTCTATGTTTACAGTAGTTTACTTGGTCGGTCGATGATGCCTACTAGGTGCCTGTTACTAGTACTCACCCTTATTTTTTATCATATTCCCATGGTGTAGATCTAGGTATTAGCTTCAATCTCTAAGTCAAGGGTCTGTAGAAGATTCAGGAGACATTGGTGAGCATTAACAACTCTAGCTATTTCAACGACCATCTTTTCTATTAAGACCTTGGTCTTGTATATCTAATTTGGATTTGTATGTGTAGATTGCTATTCTGATTATGTTTGTAGATATCTCTATTAATTTTAGTCTACAGTAGCTCTATATTGGTGACTTCCAAGTCTTGGGATTGGTTGGTATTGGCTTATTTTGTATGTTTGTATCTGTTGTTATGCTTAGCTATTAGGATAGGTGCCAAGGGTTTTGGGTTGGCTTGAGTGTAGATAGGATCTAACAGGCACCATGCTTAGCTATTAGGATTGGTGCCGAGGGTTTTCTAGCTTCTGGTACTCACTGTTTCTCTTTACGAGGCTTGACTATGAGTTATAACATTTATTACGACTCGTAGGCTTGCTCGTAGAAGCTGTATCAAAGCATAATCTTTCCATTCTTCAGTGTTTGGTTTGTTCCTACAACCTATTAATAAAGGTATGCCAGAATACAAGTTGCCACAACCAGTTCAATGCCTTAGCAGTCTCAAAAAAATATTAGCTACCACTAAATAGACTACAAAAATGAAAATGTCTCAAGATAAATGTAAACATAAAAGATGCTTGGGTTACCTCCTAAGAAGCACCTTGTTTAACATCATGGCTCGACTTTGCCTTCACGAATAATCAGACTTCTCCATGAGTATCATCGCTGCTCCTTCTGCTCTTGCTTTGTTAATCTTGCACTGCATCTAGTTGTTCAGCAAGCTATTGTATCCTATCACCAAGACTTTGATTAATATAGTTTATTGGTCCACCTTGTAGTTACATTTCAGGACATCAAACTTTATTTCCTGGACGCTATAATCTTGCTCATTAACCTTGGTCTGGACTTGTTCAAGCATATGCTCAATCCTTATCAGCTTCTCAGCGATGCAATGCAGGTGCAGTAACCTTGGCCAATTTTCCACAGTTTTGCTTTTGGGTTTACTTGGGGCTCCCTTAAGCTTACTGGTGGATGGTCTAGCCTATCCTTGAAGGGGTTGGTAGACTTCGAAAATTGCAGATAGCTTTTACATACTCTCAGTGATCTCATCAAATGGTCATCTTACGAACTCCTAACAGTCCCCTCTGAATAATGCATTTGCCTGTCCTTTTTGCTTAGAGGTTAATGGTCAGTAGAAGCTAGGTGAAAATTCATCATTGACACTTTTTCGAAGTTACATATATTGTTCTGTATCTTTTGCTTGTTGGGCTCCTTATAGAAGTTCATGAGAAGGACTCTCTATACTTCCCCCCAGTTAGAACAAACCTTATGTGGGAGAATTGACCATAATTCACTCTGGAGCATTATGGGGAAAACCTGAACATCCATTGCCTCCTAAGCAGGATATCTTGTCCCAAGATCCCCCCTCAACGTTAGAGTAAAATTTTGTCGATGGATTTAAGGATCTTCGAACTCTTGCCCATAAAATAGAGCGCACCTCTGCAAAGTTTCCAATAAGTCATTTGCAATGTAGAACTTTTGTTTCATCATAGTGCCAGCCATCCTGCACCTAAAATCAACTAGTAAAAATAAACAAAAAAGTAAAATATAGGAGAGTTCAAATATCAACACTAGAACTAACTAATAGTGAAATAAAGTCAAAACCTAGTCGTATTCCTTGACAATGGCACCATAATTTTATGATGACAAATCTGATGTTCATGCTCCTATAAAAAAATGGTCATCATCAACAATTAACCTAACCGAAGGTCAGGGTCGAATCCACAGGGAATATAGAGCTTGATTACAAGACTTCACTACTAATTATTTCAAGCTTCAGTAACTAAAATCTCTAAATGAGGGGGGGAGGGGGTTTCTGATTCAAATACAAAATAAAATAAACACTAAATATAACGCGAGAAAAAACTCAATTCTAGGGACAACTTGGTAATTTTATTCCCTATGCTTCGTCGACTTGATCACCTAAGACAACAGAACTACAATTAGTGATTTGCATGCAGGATGGTAACTTAGGTTCTTCCAGCCTTCTTGTGAAGGTGAAGGTCAAATTTCAGCATGGCTCTTTGTCGTCAACCATGGCATGCCAACTAATCATCACCTATTGTCTAAGTCAACCTGCCCTTGGTCAGGCTTGGTTGATTAGACGAGAACACGTTAATCGAATTCTATCATTTATGTCCCTTTTCCTATTTGTCACTACCTTGGTCGGAAACGTATAGTATGTGGGGTTCGGTGTTGGAACCACCACCAAACAACAATAATGAAGGGAAATAGATAATTCATGCAAAACCCCAATCATCAAAAAGCAATAAACCTAGGTTATCTCAAGTCAACTACCCATGGTTCCCACAACCCTAAGTTGTGAGTGCTTAGCTACTCATAGCTAAGGGAAAACACATAAAATTACACATAATAGACATAGTTGAGAATTTTACCAATAACAATGAATAAAATAGGCAGCACAAGTTGCAAACCCACAAGCCTGATTGTTCAACAATGATTATAAGTAAAGATTTGCAATCCCCAAAATGGATTTTCCAAGAGAGAACAATAATCTACTCTAAAAAACTAAGAAAAGATGCAAAATATGATTTCAATTTTCAACTGTTCGAATTCCCTCCTAAAAACCTAACTTAAATGATATATAGTATTTATAAAATAACTTTAGAATTTACACAAAAAAGAAAGTTAGCAGCTGGTAAGTCTCGCAGTTGCAACTTGCAGGATGACCTATGAGTTGTAGTCGAGGTCTCATATTAGATTCTTATCATCTTGGACTAAACTGGTACAACCCATAGGCATGAGTCGTTGGTTGATCTATGACTCATATGTTCCTCTCATACTCTTGGCCTTCAGTTTTTAGCCCAACTTTTTGGCTTTTTGATTCTTGCTACCAGTCCACCTATACGAGTCGTAGTGTGTCTTATAATTCGTAGGATGTCCTCGTAGGATGTCTTTGTAGGGCTAACCTTCACTTGGCAAATTTTTGGATTTTTTGTCTCTGATTCTTGCTACGACACCACTCTAAAACTCGTAGCTTGAGTTATGACTCGTAGGTAGGCTCGTAGATCCTATGCTTTAGGAAAATCTATAACTTTTCTTCAAAATATGCCAACCTAACTTTTCTACAGGATTAACATAAAAACATATTAAGACCATAAAAAGTCACTTTATGAACTCAGAAAATCCCTTGTTTTAGGCACTAAATATGATGTATTTTGACAGAAGGCTCGTTTTGAAGGTGGATTCCAAAATTCTATGGGTAACCGGTTACTCAAGGCCACAAGTTCCAAGGCCAAGGGTCTTCTAATGATCCTAATAGAATGTTTTCTAATAACAACCCAATATTCCAAGGTAGTGGTGGTGGTTTGCCTAACCCTATATGCTAAAGATGTGGTAGGAGCCATAATGGACCATCTTTGAAGAACTCTAATGCTTGCTATGGTTTTGGAGAAGTGGGTCATAAGGTTATTGATTGTCCTCATTCTCAAAACAAAGGTAAAGATGGTCGTCTACAATGCCAAGGTACAAATGCGGGTCAAAAGATGAGAGGAGGACAACAAACAGGTGCTCCTAGGCAAAAATAGATTCTATGCTCTTCAAGGAAGACAAGAGGTGGAGAAGGCGCTTGATGTCACCAATAGTATGTTAAAGGTTTTTTATCTTGATGTGTATACATTGATAGACCCAAGTGCCACTCTTTTTTTATCATTTCTTTTGTTGTCAGAAAGCTTTGCTGTAAGTCCTGAATTGTTTTGTGAACCTTATTAAGAGTCTATCCCTTTTGGTGAGTACATTATTGCTAAAAGAGTCTATAAAAATTGTCCCATATTCGTATTGCACAAAATCTTGCTTTGTGATTTTGTTGAATTAGATAGTGTGGATTTTGCTGTCATTGTTGGGATGGATTGGTTGCATGCATATTATGCTTCTATTAACTGTAAGACCCATAGGGTTGAATTCTATTTCCCTAATGAAACCATTCTTGAGTGGCAAAGTCATGATATGGTGGTTAAGGGTAGATTCATTTCTTGCCTTAAAGCTCAAAAGTTAATTGCTAAGTGTTGTCGCTTCTTCATGTAAGGGTTAGGGTTGTTAAATCCAAAGTACTTCCTATTTAGTCGGTTTTGGTGGTTAATAAGTTTCTTGATGTCTTTCTCGATGAGTTTCCTTGTGTTTCTCCCAGAAGGGAAATAGGCTTCAGTATAGACCTCCTTCTTGATACTCAACCCATTTCTATCCCCATAACGTATAGCCCTGGTGGAGTTGAAGGAGTAGAAGGAGCAATTGAGGAATTTGTTGGAGAAGGGTTTTATAAGCCTAGTAAGTCACTTTTGGGTGCACCAATGTTGTTATTGAAGAAAAAGTATGGTTCTCTTAGAATGTGCATTTATTACCGGGAACTTAAACCATAAATAACAAGTACCCTCTACCAATGAATGATGACGTTTTTGACTAGTTTCAAAGGGCTAGTCACTTTTCCAAGATTGATCTTAGGTCCAGGTATAACCAAGTGAAAGTGAGGGACTGTGACACTCTCAAGATGGCTTTCTGGACAAGGTATGGGAATTTTGAGTTTGTGATGAACTTTGGGTTGACTAATGCATCGGCTATATTTATGGACCTTATGAATAGGGTCTTTAAAACCTACCTTGACTTATTTGTGGTAGTTTTTATTGATGATATCTTGATTTATTCCCACAGTGAAGAGGAGCATGTGAATCACTTGAGGATAGTGTTGCTAATCTTAAGGGAGGAGAGGTTGTAAGCTAAATATGAAAAATGTGAGTTTTGGTTGATATAGGTTGCTTTGATAGGGCATATAGTATCGGGTGATGGCATTATGGTGGATCCTAAAAAGGCAAAAGTGATTAGGAATTCGCGTAGTCCTTTGACTCCATCGGACATTAGAAGTTTCTTGAGTTTGATGGGTTATTATCAGAGGTTTGTGAATATTTTCTCTTCTATCACTTCTACTATGACTAATTGAAACAAAATAAGGCAAAATTTGTGTGGACCGATGAATATGAAAAGAGCTTCCAAACTTTAAAAGATAAGCTTGTCTCTGCTCCTATCTTAGCTCTACTAGAAGGGTTGGAAGGATTTGTTGTATATTGTGATGCCTCAAGAATTGGTTTGGGGGGTGTTTTGATGTAAAGTGGTAAGGTGACAGCATATGCCTCAAGACAACTTATGGTGCATGAGAAGAATTATCGCACCCATGATCTTGAATTGGTAGTCATAGTATTTGCTTTGAAACTTTGGCGACACTACTTGTATGGGGTTCATGTTAATGTGTTTACTGACTATAAGAGTCTCCAATGCGTTCACCCCAAAAGACCTTAACTTGAGACAAAGGAGGTGTTTAGAGTTCCTTAAAGATTATGATATGAGTATATATTATTGCCCAACAAAGCTAATGTTGTGGCTGATGCTCTAAGTATGGTGTCTATGGGTATCCTAGCTCTTGTTGATAATGGTGACAAGGTGGTGGCTAAAGAGGTTCACTGGTTTACTATATTATTGTTTAGGTTGGATGAAGTTGAAAATGGTGGTATAGTGGCTATTGATGGTTCTAATTCTTCATTGATTGAGGAGGTAAAGGCAAAACAAGATCTTGACCCCGCTTTACTAGAGTTGAAGGCCTTGGTGAGAAATGGTAAGGTGGAGGGTTTCTCCTACGAGAGAGATGGTGCCCTTATGTACCAAGGTAGATTATGTGTGCCAAATACGGATGACTTGAGAGAATTTATCTTGAGGAAGACCTATAATTCGTCATATTGCATTCAACCCTATTGTACAAAGATGTATAGAAACTTGAGGGAGGTGTATTAGTTGGGTGGTATTAAGAGAAACATTGCCAAGTGTATACCCGGATGTCACAATTGCAAAGAAGTGAAGGCCGAACATAGATTGTTGGGTGGTCTAGCCCAAGATATAGAGATTCCTACTTGGAATTGGGAACAGATCAACAAAGATTTTGTGGTTGGGTTGCCTAATACTAGGAAACATTTTGACTGTATTTTGTTATGGATAGAATGACAAAGTCGGGTCACTTCTTAATGATCAAAACTACTTATGGAACCAAAGATTATGCCAAGTTGTTTATAAAGGAGTTGGTTAGATTGAATAGGGTGCCCTTGTCTATTATTTTGGATCGTGGTACTCAATTCACTTCTCACTTTGGGAGGTCCTTCCAAAGAGGTCTTAGTACCGAGGTTAAGCTTAGCATGAATTTTTATCCTCAAACAGATAGTCAAGCAAAGAGGACTATCCAAAATCTTGAGAATGTGCTTAGAGCTTGTGCTTTGGAGTTTAAGGGTAGTTAGGATGAATATCTTCCCTTGACTGAATTTGCTTACAACAATAGCTACCACTCAGGCATTAGTATGGCTCCCTTTGAAGCTCTTTATGGTAGGCATTGTATATCCCCGATTGGGAGGTTTGAAGTGGGGGAAATGGCTTTGCTAGGTTTAGATTTGGTCATGGAAGCCATAGAGAAGGTGAGGTTGATAAGAGAGAGATTGAAAACATCCCAAAGTAGACAAAAGTTCTACTCCGATGTGAGGAGAAGCGATCTTGAATTTATGGTTGGTGATAGGATTTACTTGAAAGTCTTACCTATGAAAGGTGTGGTTTAATTTGGCAAAAATGAGAAACTGAGTTCAAGGTTTATAGGTCCTTATATGTTTTAAGGAGAGTGAGTAAGGTTGCTTATGAGTTGGAGTTGCCTATGGAGATAAATATGGTTCATTAGGACATCAGTGTATCCATGTTGAGAAAGTGTATGGGTGACCATAGTCCTATAGTGCCCTTGGATGTTGTGGGTGTTGTAGAATAATAATATGACCTATGAGGAGGTCCTGGTGGAGATTTTTGATACAAAAGTGAAGAGGTTGAGAAATAAAGATGTAGCTTCCATCAAGTTCCTCTGGAGAAATCAACAAGTTGAAAGTGCCACATGGGAAGTGTAGGTGGACATGAGAAAGCGATATCCATATCTATTCATTTTTACCCAAGCTAAAGGTACTAATTTACGTCCCCTATATGAATTCAATTTGTAAGTTTCAGCTCTTAGTTCATTTTTCATCCATTCGTTTTTATGTTGACAACTTTATGGTGATTTTTTACATTCATGTTGAGATTTTTGAAAATGATGTTTAAATGCATTTGATGCATTCATGTTGGGCTGATATATTCATGATTACTTCTCTTATGCACATTTTTTTGACATTCGGGGACGAATATTCCCAAGGAGGTATATTAAAACGCCCTAAAAAATGTGCTAAGAAAATGCCATAATCGTAATTTTTATATATCGCAAAATTAATACGTGATATCGAAAATCCAACTCATATTCTTGATCAGGAGCAAAAATTGAGTGGGAAATAGTTATAACCCGGATTTTAGAAAACCCATAGCAAAAATTTATTTTTGCTAATTTTTTTTATGTAGTGTGCATCCGCGACCAAGCCGTGACGTGGAATGGGCGCGGAGTAGTATAACTTTTGCCTTCGTTTTAGGTCCGCATCGCAGATCAGATGCGGACCAATATATATTTTTCCTTAATTTTCTATTTTGGCCCAATGACATTGGGGTCATAGCTCCATGCCCAATTATGCGTAAAAACACCTATACTTAGAAATTTTTCAAGTCTATATCACTCAAGACCTTCTAAAAAACATTTTCAACTCTAGATCACTCAAGACCCTCTCAAAAACATCTCCAAGATTTAACAAGATATATCACTCAAATTTCAGGGATCTTAGGCCTTAGTTTGGAATTCAAGGGTTCTCTTTAATCTCTAAGTTCTCTTCAACCTTAGCTCAAGAAAACCTAAGATTGAGGTATGTGCGTTTCATCTATTGGGTTCTTTCTCTTGTCATAGATTTTCATTATAAATTAGGTTAGGATTCTATGAAATATTGACTGATTATGCATGTCTATCTATTTCAAGCTTATACTATGAGTTGGTTTTGTCTATTGAGACTATGCTTGTTTTAACCTATGAAACTATGATATATTATGAGATTTGATGATGGATTTCAAGGTATCCTACATAAGGGTTTTACTATGTATATGTGGGTTGATTTACATTGAGTTTTCTCATATTATTCCACTCTTGAACACACCAAGTGTTTGATAAAATGTCTTGACAAGGATTCTCAAGTTATTGATGATCTATTACATGGTTTATAAGTCAAGTGATTGTATGATGATTAAGGTCTTGTATGTGTGCATTGAATTAACGAAAGGTATCTATGGTGTTGCAAGCACCTTTTATGGGGATGACATGTCCAATCACCTTGTTGAGGGGTGACATGCCTTAACCACCATGTTGGAGGGTGACATGTCTAATCACCATGTTGAGGGGTGGATCCCTTAACCACCTTGTTGGTGGGTGACATGCCCAATCACCATGTTGTGGGGTGGATACCTCGATCACCTTCTTGGGGGGTGATAGGTCCAATCACCTTCCAAGAGGGTGACATGCCTTGGATTCCAAGTAGTAGTTTACTTCGTATATGCTGGTTATGGTCTCATCCCACACATTTAATAAATATTTTGCAAGTTATATGATGTACAGGCATGTTTTACCTCAGGCATTTGACCATGCATGCCATATCAATATTATACTTATCCATTGCTTATGATTATGCATTTTACCTATGTTGGCTTATGTCTTGTTGCATTGTATCCTACATACTTAGTGCATTCAAACATACTAACACATAATATATGCATACATGATGTTACCATGTAAGAACTGGAGTACTTCTCGATCATCCTCCACATAGCTAGTTCAGTGCTTTGAAGATAAGCTATGATGAGTTCTCAAGTACGAGGACACTATCTATGCTATTCTTGCCATTTTACCATTTCTTTATGTTGAACATTTGATACTATGAGGGTGAGCCCTAAAGTGTCTTGGCCCCCGCTCCATTCTATGTTAAAGGTGTTGTTGGATAATTGATGTATTTATGCTATGAGCTTGACTCATGAATATTCTATGATTATCAACGACTTCCCTTAGTTTCGTTTCCCTTATTTATATCTCTTTTTGTTGATATTTTGCTTCCACAATCATGGATGTGTGATTGATATGCTAAGAGGCTTGTTTGGGGTTTCTTCGGGTTCTCTATTCGTCGTTCCACATCTAAGCCCTAGGCTTGGGTCATGACATTAGGTTGGCTTGCTTGTAGGTGGATTTTACAAATGCCATCATGACCTGAAAGGTTGGGTTATGACATGAAAAAATCTTTGATGTTTAAAAATGGTGGAAAAGGTCAAAACCCATCGATTAAAAGTCATTCACTGTTTAGGACAATCTAATGCTCTGCAAATGTTGTAGACTTATGCCTGAATATAAAGACTAAAGGGGCCAGCACTTTGCAAATGCAAGAGTCCTATCCATGAACGCGCAAGCAAAGGAAAGGCAGTGTACTCTAGGATACTCTACAAATGCAGAGGTTTATGGAGCTTAGCTCTTATAACTTTGCAAAAAGTAGACCCTTTTTCTACAAATATAGTAGATGTCTAAATAATTTGTCCTCCTCAACTGCGGAGATAGAGGCACAAAAATAGAGAATAACACAGATGCACTAAAGTTCACACTAGCTAAACCACAACACCAGAAAATCATGAAATAGACCTCGGTATTTGTTCAGAGCTTCGTGAACACAAACAAAAATATAAACCTACTAGAAATGATATTCTAGACTCAATGGAATGGTAAGAATTCGAATTTGGGATCTCTTTCTCTCAGAACCCAAGAATAATAATTTAAACTAACGTAGGACTCAAATACTCAAAATAAACTCCGAAACTCTTAAAATTACAATGAGACCATTTCTAGAGTTAATTCTACCATCCAAAACCATTTAATTGTCAAAAATTTTATTTGAGATTCAGAACATTGAACGTTGACCAAAGTTAGACTATGATCCCAAATAAACTGAAAATATAACTTTGTATCTAAAATCTCCATTTTAAATCAAAATGCAGTACTACAAGTTCTCTCACACTAGATTGGGCATTCTAAAGCTAATAGAATCGATGGAATTATTCTGACACTTGAACCTCAAGATGATAACAAAACTCAAATTCCACCTTTAAGCCCTTTAAAACTCTTTCTTTAGCAAAACTCCAAGTTTTTGCAAGGTTTTCAAAATTTGACTTCTAGACTCAATCATGAATGACCTAAGCCAACTTTTGGAAAGGGTAAAATGATAATTTTATTGAAAATACCAAGAATGATCTTTGAGGTCATTACAATGATAGACATTCCAAAAATGACTTTTTGAACTCAGTATCGTCACTTCGAATCCTTAGTGATGTTTGTTACAGTTACCAATGGTCTGCAATTTTTATGGGCTTGATAAGCAGAGAGCTGTTAAAACTTGAAATCACATTTAATAGAACATTCCTGATCCCATTAAGACAAGTCATCTTAAGATAATAATATTGCAACAAAAGGGCAACTAAAGTACATGTAATAAAGATAACAACACAACAAAATAACCATATCTAAACAACCCTTCCCAAAAACTGATGTCGCATGTACAAGCCTCTATTACAACTGATGATTTGAAAGAAAATTTACAAGTCTCAATTGTTTTGGAGGGTTGTGCCCATCCTCATCGATACATATTTATCTTGTATATACACTAGCATAGGGATGGTTGTATCTATCCACATCTATGCATTATGTAAAGGGAGGGTTGTGCCCATCCTCATCAATACACACTTAGCTCATACATATATGTGCATAAGGAAGGTTGTACCTATCTGTAACACCTCCCACACGCCTCAGAGAAATTCCCCATAGTGTATTTCTTGAATATCTAAAAATCCATGATAGACTAGGCCCAAGAGCGAACAATACTTTATGGTGTAGGCCAGGTAGTTGCAGCTGATCTTAGAGCCACTCCTATGTCAACTTTATCAATGTGGGTTAGAGTTCAACAAAGTTTTGGTAAAACCTAGTGAGGAGGGGCAAACCTCAAATCTTAGCCTAATTGAATCCCATATTATGGGGCAGAATTCAGCAAGGACACTGAGTCCATAGAGGGGGTTTATGTAACAACCTATATTTAGATGAGAAGCCCACACTAGGAAAACACAAGAGAGATGTTGGGTATATAAGTAAAGGATTGGTAGATATAGTTTGAGGCATCTTTTGGGGTAAGCCTAAAGGGATAAATTCGTGATTGGCTAGGCCCAAGTGCGGATAATACTTCATAGTCTTGGGGTAAGTCTTTATAAGTGGTATATGTAACAATCGATCTTGAGATGAGAAGTACCATATTGGAAAAGCACAAGAGAGATGTTGGGTATATAAGTGAAGGACTAGTCTATATACTCTCATTCACATTTTGGGGTGAGACCAAAGAGACATATCCATGATGGGCAAGGCCCAAGATCAGATAATACTAGTATTGGGCGAGGTCGTTACAGTTGGTATCATAGCCACTCTTGTGTCAGCATTATCAATTTGGCTCAGTGTTCAACTGAGTTTAGGTGAATATTAGTGACGTGGGCAAATCTCAAAGTGAGTCTAAGAGAATCCCATGCTTTGGGGAAAACCTCAACGAGGACACTGAGTTCATAGAGGGGATGTATGTAACAACCCATCTTAAGATGAGAAGTCCTACATTGGTAGAACACAAGAGAGATACTGGGTATATATGTAAAGGATTGATTTATACATTGCGAGGCACCTTTTTGGGTGAGTTCAATGGGGCAAATCCATGATGGAAGGGTGGTGCCCATCCCCTTGAATACACACATAGCTCATACATACATATGATTACCTACTTATGCTAGATGTCATATCATATGCCCACCCAAGTAATTTATGTTCATATAGATGTCAAGTTTATAGCACTCTCAAATTATGTAATAATGGTATTCGAACTCATATCATGCTCATGTTCATAGATTCATGGTCATTCCATGTTCATATATGACAGTTCAAGACTGATCTAAACTTTCAATCATAGATCCACACTCAACACACAGCCATATTCAAGGTATATTTATGTTCATAAACAAATTCTCATGGATAAGCCTAGTTTATGCATGATCATGGCATAGGGGAGAGAGAGAGAGAGAGAGAGAGAGTAAAGAATAGGCTTTTAGTTCATGACTAAAACAACATAATAGGAAGAAATCATATCAAATCCATAGATAAATCAACAACTGAAGTTTAATTGATATTACCCATGTATGGATTAAACATTTAAAGGGATATGCATATTTAAACATACATATTATAAGTGTAATTCAACATAATAGGGCTTAAATCACTTTAAAAATATCAATTAAGTACATCCCATAACTCAATTTAATCAAATCAATACTAACTTAAAAGGCCCATGTTCAAAGTAATCTTAACATGCATAAATTAAGAACTAAGTAGTTTCTGGGGTCATCATGATTGGATGAAATCATGAATCAATCCCACATACCTTGATAAATTAGGAGAAGTTAGTATAAACTTGACTTGAATTGAAAGCCTTCTTGAAATTCTTGCTTGAATCCCCTAATACATGACTTGAAGAGAGAACTTTGAAATTGAATTCTATAGTTAAGTGTAATGAGAGTGAATGAGTGTAAAATGGTGAGTACAATCTGATTGTGGGGCTAAGGATAGGTCCCAAGGTCATAAAAGAACTATAGAATAAACTAGAATTACAAAAAGACCACTAATAAAGTGGACAATAAAAAGTGTATAGGGGTTCCATACAAATGCACCATGGTTCGTACAAAAGTGAACTGATCGTACAAAGTGCTCGTGAAATATTCCTTCTTTGATACTTAGAAATTTTAGGCTAAGGAAGTTTCCACTGAAAAAATCATAGTCCGTACATAGTTTCACTGATCGTACAATAGTTTGTACAAATGACCCAATTTATGAGAAGGTAATTTTATACTTAGAACAATATTTATTAGACAAAGCCTTCACGGAACTCCCACCACGATCTGTGGTGTATTGTACATACTGTACAATTGTCTATGGTGGAATACTTAGCAAAAATTAGACAAGATTCCTTTAAGGAAGCACCACCACGAGCCGTGGAAGCTTGTAGAACTATACAAGTGTCTGTGGTGGTCTGCTTAACCTAAACAGAGGGAACACGCGAAAGCTCACTAAACCAACACTAACAAGTTTTACAAAAAGGGGCATAACTTCTTGGTCTAAACTCATAATTAGATAAAACTAGATTTGTTGGAATGCTAATTTGAAGACATTTAGTTTGGTAGGTTGTAGGCCACCTAGATAATTATATACAAAAATATATGACTATTTGAAGTTGACACTTATACTGATCCATATGAAAACCTATCCAATGAAATCCCTTTGAACATGGCTTGATTGTAGGAGGTCAATGATGACCCTAAACCACATAGATAATCTTGAATTGAAGGCTTGAAAGTGAATTTAGCTTGAGTTTGAAGGTTCCATTCTGATCGTACAACTTTCAGGGTGGAGAGGGGGGTATTACACTTTACCAAGTGTCAATACTTCCACTATCTTTATTTCATCAGTGTTGTCAAAGTATGGTTTGATTCTCTGGCCATTGACTTACGACCTTGTGCCATCATTATTTTCTAACTTAATAGCTCTATGGTATAAAACATATATGACATTATAGGGTCCCAATCACTTATTCCAGGAAATAACCTCGGTCTAGAATTGAATAATATAACATAATATATTGCGTGAACTGAAGGTGCTCAATGTGATGATGATGATACGTCTTCATCCTTTGATTGTAAAGTGATAAGCTTGCATATGCTCTCGACTGAAACTCATTAACTTTGTTAAGTTGTATCAGCCTCAAATTCATTGCATCATTACTCTCCAAGTTTCAGCTTTTTGAGTGCCCAGGTAGACTTATGCTCAAGCTCCATAGGTAAGTGGTAAAATTTACAAAAAACAAGTTGGTAAAGAGACATATCAATGATAGTTTTGAATTCCACCTAATATACCCACAATGCATCAATTAGCTTTCGTGACCAATATGTCTAGTTTGCATTCACTATCTTCGAAAGGAACTACTTAATCTCCCTATTAGATATCTTAACTCACCCACTCAACAGAGGATGGTAAGAAGTTACAAAACTAAGTAGATCTCTGAATAACTGATTACAAAAGTAGGAATCCATCGCTTATGATTGCCTGAGGATTTCCAAATTATAAGAAGATGTTCCTCTTGAGAAATGGTATGATGCTCGTACCTTTTTTGTTATGAATCATAACTACTTCCACCAACTTTGAGATATAGTCCACAATAACTAAGATATACTTATTCCCATATGAACTTATAAACATTCCCATGAAGTCTATAGAACATACATCTAAAGACTCAGCAACATAATGGGGTTGAGAGGGAGCTCATTCTTTTGGCACATTCCACCTTCTCTTTGGCACTTGTACATGCTTTGGCATAGTCATGAACATCTTGGTGAATGGTAGGCCAGTAATAACCATGTTACAAGATTTTGTGTGTTGTTCGAATATCATTGTCATGCCCACTAACTGATGAGGAGTGAAAAAGCCTCAAGATACCTTAGCCTCTGGAATGCAGCGATGGATAATCCTATTTGCACAAAAACAAATGAGATAAGGCTCATCCTAAAAAAAATTCCTCATATCAGATATGAACTTTTGGTGGTGTTGGGTATTCATATCATGTGGCACTACATCACTGACTAGGTAATTAGTAAAGTCTGCAAAGCACGGTATCAAGTCATGTGATGCAACCAATACTATTTCATCATATAACACATCACTGATCTCTAACCCATCTTCAAACATAGCCAAAAGATCATCCTCGAGTCTAAATAGGTAGTCTACAACTTGATTCTCTATCCTTTGTCTGTTAATAACTTTAACGTCAAACTCTTCAAGAAGAAGTGCCCCATCAAATCAACCCTTGATTTGTATCTTTCATTGCCATCATGTACGTCAATACTGAATGGCTTGGATGCAAAATGACTTTAGTTCTCAACAAATATGATATGATTTTCTTGAACACAAAGACCACTGCGAGTAATTCATGCTTTGTGGCAGTATAATTCTTATGTACTGCATCAAAACGGATTTACTAGCATAGTCAATGCGACGTAGCATCTTCACTTTGTGCTTTCCTAGTACCACATAAAGTGCTACCCCACTCGCATCACACATGATCTTAAAGTGTTGAGTCAAATCTGATGCAACTATAAGAGGTGTTGAAATCAATCTCTATTTTAATCCCTTGAATACTTTGAAACATGCATCATCAAATAAAAACATAGCATCCTTCACAACTAGCTTGCACAAAGGATGTGCAATATTTATGATGTTTTTTTATGAAACACCGATTGAAGCTTGTATGTCCCAAGAAACTCCTCACACCTTTTACAGAGGTAGGTAGAGTGAGATTGTTAATGACCTTAACCTTTGCCTTATCTACATCAATACCTTCAATGGATATTTAGTGTCCTAGCATGATGCATTCCTTTACCAATATGTGGCACTTATAACAATCATTAAAAAGGTGACACTCCTCACACCACTGCAACATATTATGTAAGTGCTTTAAATAATCCTTCAATGAATGTCTAACAATACATAAATCATCCATGAACACCTTAATAGTATCCTCCACCATATCTTAGAAGATCGACATCACGTATCTTTCGAAGGTGACCGAGGCATTACAAAATTCAAGTTGTATCCACTTGAATGCAAAGGTTTTAAAAGAAAATGTTGATGTCACCTAAGCTATGCCTATTTTTTTATGCTAAAGCAGTTGTTGTCAAGATATATAACCTAACTAAGGTTAGGATCGAATCCCATAGGGAATATGGTACACTTAAAAGAATTTAATTGCAATTTTGATTAATTAACCAACTTATCCCCAAGGAGGGGGGTGGGGTTATAATAACTAGAAAAACAAGTCTAAACAAAAACAAGTGTTAAACTAATATGAAGAGGAACTAGGGTATTATGTTCCCCATGATTCCCAAATCAGTAATGCCAAATAATTGAATTCTTTTCTAGTGTGTAGCATGCAAAACAGTAAGTTAAGTTTACCAAACCCTTTGTCCCATGTGAAGGACAAATTTCACTACATGATTTGGTCCATCCCTACAGTGTTACTTTACTAACCCTTACCTGTTATCCCAGTACAACCTCCTTTTGGCCCAGTTCGATTAATTAGACGAGAAACATCGATCAAATTCTAATAATTAATCTCTTTTCCTATTCATGACTACCTTGGTCTAGTCAGTAACACTAGGTGAGTTCTAATATTGGCCACCATTAGGAAGCATTCAAAATAAAGAGAATTAATTAATACATGCATGTACACTTTTAAAGAATTACGAATTATCCTGTTTTATCTTATTATTTCATCATGGTCCCCACAACTCTAGTTATGGATTTAGCTACTAATAGTTCGTGTAAATGCAATACTTATGAATTTGAATAACATGATTGAGCACTTGCACAATATAATTTAAGCATAGTAAATCTAACTCTTCAATGCAAAGGACACGATTAAAAGATGAAAATAATGTTTTACAAGTGTTTCTCAAACTCTCTATTATTTTTCTATTCATTCCTTCTCAGTTCTCTACTGTCATTTACTAAAAATAATTGAAAAACC
Source organism: Solanum sejunctum (assembly GCA_025642045.1). Taxonomy (NCBI): domain Eukaryota; kingdom Viridiplantae; phylum Streptophyta; class Magnoliopsida; order Solanales; family Solanaceae; genus Solanum; species Solanum sejunctum. The sequence goes on along the minus strand of JAOTQJ010155880.1, from coordinate 9,315 downwards.
TATTTATAGTTGTTAAATACGAACCCCAAAAAAGAGGACAACTAGGTCAGCAGGCTCTATAAGGTACTCTATGGGTCATATAGTAGTTTGCGGCTCATGATAGGGCAATTGTGGTGTGTTGCTTTGAGTCTAGACGTGTCTTCTACTACACCCCTTTACGGCCTGTAGAAGATTCTATAGCCTGTAAGGGGTTTCATTTGTTGGAATTTTAGCAAGTCCCCATCTTCTGATCCTCAGGGTACGAGACGAAGTCTATAGTATGTAAACTCTTCTATCAGTCATTTGCATTTTCATAGACTCAACTTTAGAAATACTCCCTTCATAGGAATTGCACATGAACCCCCTTTTCAACTTATAGAATACTCTACGGCCCATAAAAGGTCCCGTGGATCATCATCTTCAGCAACTTCTGCACATATTGCCCAAAACTAGTGCCAACAATAAAATCCTACAAAACAAACATAAAACCTATCAAACCTACTAACATCGCATCGAGAACACATAAAATTCAATGTTTTAATCAATAAAAGTGTTGTATTTTGATGACATATCAAGACCCTCAACTTAAAATTGTTGCTTGTTCTTAAGGAATAGAATTAATCTACATAAGCAACATAATAACACACAAACCTCAATCTAATGGCATCCATCTTATAAAACTTAAGAAATGATACTCTCACCACTTTCAAAACACAATCAGATAGCTATCCAGCAAACCAAAAATGATCAATACATACAACAATGCAACTATGAGAAATAAGGTAACCATTAATAAGACACAATCAATGAAAGAGTCTAATGTTAACAACGCAATGCAAGTGCCCTCAAAAAAAGAAGTCTCACATCTTACTCAAAATGATGTTTCAATATATAATCTTGGGACTATGCAAAAATCACTCACTCTCATAAAAGATATTCATATATTATGCCCAACACCATATGATTGCCCTTATACTTATGACTAAGACCTTCGACTACTTGGACTGGGATCACTTTAGGACTTTACTAGCTTGTAAAATAGGTTCAAGGAGCTTTTGTATGATGTTTTGGGATATAGTGACTAAAGGTCCTCCTTGATACTACTATTACTGCAGTTTGTCCCTATTAATACTATTACTTTTCATTCCATTCTCCTTTTCTCCTATATTAAGCTTTTCTAGGTGTTTTTCTTTTATTTGTCAACTTTTTGCCATGTATTTACACATCATTCATCTTTTTAGTTCATAGTTAAGGCATCACTCCTTTTTCTTGGACCCAGTGCACATTTTTTCTTATTTTCAATATATTAGTAACTTTCCCCCCTCATTTTATGTTTCACCCTTATAGTAGTCACACTCAACCTAGACTTTAGGCCTGAGTTGAGGTACACATTATAAATATTCAGAACCAGGTCCACTTTTGCTAGCCGCTCTCAACTTAGGCTTTTTGCCTTAGTAAAGGTACACAATGTCCAAGGAAGGACTAGGGATAATTGTAGGATTTTACATCTAGTAAGGCTAGATTACTTAGGTTTTTGCAAGGAAAAGGTCTATGTAAGACTCAAACATTAGGATTAAGGGATTTCACTCATTTGGTTGGTTATTTAGGCTAAGTGGACTGTTTTGAACAACGACCTAAGATCCTTTCCTAAAAAACTAACCTAAAGTCCAAATCAGAGTAACGGGGCAAGTTTTGAATTAAAACATAATACATGAATTTAGCAAAATTAAGCTCACCCTCACATGATACTTATTATGCTATCAACACAGACTATTTGATCATGCTCTTCATCTTAATTTTATCCTAACTTGTCAGAACAGTCACTATCAACATAACTAAACATGCATGGTTTCTATCTAGACTAACTAATCACAAACTTTTAGTGGGTATCATATTTCACAAAAAGTACAAAAACACATATATGTCATATATATCAATACTATATGCTACCAATACTACGTACACATCCTAAACATACTAATTGAACAGAAAGTAAAAATCCATGGGGTGAAAGAACACAATCAAGAAAATCCATAAGATTCAGAAGTTAGAGTAGTTATAGGCCAAGCCTACTAAGACATCACTGAGGCCTATAACTACCCACACCCTATCAAATAAGCAGTGTATTATCCTCAATGAACTTAAAAAATCAAGACAGAGTATCAAAGCCAAAAATCACATACTTAGACTCCTAAGTGCCAGCGTGTGGCTAAGTCTGGCACCCTCAGCCAGCATGGTCACCTTCTTAGTAGCATATCCATGAAAAGACAGGCCAGGAGCCCTCACCCTCTCGAGCTCACAAACCTATTATCTCTCCTCCTCCTGCCTTGACTATGTCAAGACGGGCTCTAGCTCTTACTACTCTATCAGCCTCACTTGAAATCATACTATATTTGGATCATCGTTAGTATGGTGTCTTCTTCCGATGGAAAGCTTGTGAAGGCTCTTCAGGAGCAAACAATTCCACTATCGGCACCAAAAGTGTAGTCTATTGGAATGCCACTGGTACTGCTAGGGATGCTATTATGTTAGCCTGGAGCTATTGGATCTCCGTCTATAGGGCCACTATATCTCTTGGTCGTGCTATACTTAGGCTCTGCTTGACCCTCAACTTGAAGGCACTAGTGCGAGCATCCCCAATTAAAGGTCAGTCTTGAATAGTAGCAATCTTGTACCCCTGCATGAATCCCTCTAACTCTATTAGCTCCTGGCAGACCCAAGGCCAAGGTCTGCTAAACTAACTGGGTCAATTGAGACTTAGTGTTGGCCTTTCACTAAGCCATGGCCTCAATGGATGCCAAGACACGTAAACCATGCCTGTGGGTGCTATTTGTGTTAGAGTGGCTTGTCGTGTTAGAGTAGTACTAGTGGACACTATCTGCACATCTGCCTCAGATTGTGGGGGCCTATGGTGCAGGAGTAGTAGTAGTGATTGTGGTAGGTGAAACCTTAGGAGGTGGCTCTAGGAAGAACATCTTAGGCACAAGCGCTAGCTGGTTCGGCGCTCACTAGAGTGCCACTAGGTTCTCCTAAACTTTAATCAGGTTGGTGTCTAAAGTATGCTAGTCCTCATTCAATGAGTCTAGCTAATGTAGACTCTCCATCCTTAACTCTAAACAGAGGTTGTAGACCAAGCATAGGAAGAGGATTAAGGTAGGCCTCTTCAACGATGCATCATGGATCTACTCTGCGATAAGACTAGCCCAATCTATTTCATATCCAACCAAGATGCTAGTAATTATAACTGCACGTTCTAGGTTTATTGTGTATCTGTATGCATTAGCCTGATCTGTGACCTCGTAATAACCCACCAAAATTTGCTGAGGAAACTGAGAGAAGCCTTCACAATAGGTTCTGCATGAATGGCTACCCATGCAGGTTCTGAGCCTTGATTAGCAATCAAACCACAACCCATCTCATCAAGCTAGCTTTGCAGCTTTGGTCTCTTATCAGGCCTAAGTCCCTATTCTACCCCACTCTGTGGTCATATTTTGTTATGGATCTAGGGGCTTGGAACTCAAGCTCAAACAACATATAGTGGATGGTGGCCTCTGAGATATCCACTTGCTAACCCCTCACTCTTGTATATGTCAGTCTGGGGTTAGTGAAGGGCTTCATCCCCTTTGGAAGAGTGTTGAGAATTGAGGCTGCATACAATGGGTAGAGCTCTCATACCATTGTCAGGGAGTACTTCTTGGGTGGTTTGGTCAACCACTGATCATGGGAGTTGGTCCATAAACCCCCCGTCTAATCAGCAGTGAAGCAAGTGTCATACTCATAGTAGTCATCATTATACATGGGTGCTTGCAGAGGCTGATGAACAATTGCATTGACTCTTTCCTGATTCTGTTTCATCATCACCTCCACACCTGTATGAATTTCAGTAAGATCTTGCATAATCTATTCATTTATTTTAGCTTGCTCCTAACAAATACTGATATCATATGAACTTTTTGTTGATGATTTCTCTCTTTGCGTCCATGCTTGATTTATCTTGACACCCTTTCCATCCATTCACCAATCTTTGCAAATGGTTGATCTACGAACTTTCCCCCCATAATGGTATCAGTACAAGCTTGGCTATTCTCATCAAGGGCATAATTAAAGATCTCCACCAAGGCATCATCAATAATTTTATGGTCAAGGGACACTCCTCAAACACTTTGTGAACCACTCTAATATAGCATTGATCGAGTCACAAGGAATTTTCTCAAATATATTGATCAGATCTTTCAACTTAAGCTTCATCATTCTCTAGAAGTACCTCTCCAAAAAGGACTTCTGCAACTTAGTTCAATTTGTGATCAATGTTTGCGGGATCTTGGATTATTATAACATTGCATGCCTATCAGAGACAATGGGATAACATGGTGTTCCATAACATCCATAGATATATTATATGTTCCCATTACACTCTTGCGAATAAATGCAACATTGTGTAGATGACTACGTGGATCCTCTCATGGTATACCCATGAATGATCCACTCTTGTGCAGCATCTAAAGTAAACCACTTGAAACCATAAACATTGTGTTAGTCAGTAGTGGTGGTAACACAATAGCATCAGCAACCTCCATAGCCATAGGGTTCAACCGATATTGGTTCCACTGATAAGCTTCAGCATTGAAGTCCTCTGACTTGGAGCAATGTCCTCAAGAGGAGGTGGTAGTTAATATTTTCATTTTCATTCTCATTCTAGTTAAGAGCTGTATTTGCTTTGTTGTTTGCATTATCGTGGTCATTCTTCTTAGTCTTCTCTAGATCTCTGGGTTAAACCGAGTTAAGGGTATGCCTTCAATTCGCGTGTTGGGCATACACTATACCTATACCGTAAATGAAAATGACAACAACAAAGAATATAAAATAAGGGAAGTAAGAATTAATTCCCAAATTACTTGAATTAGAGAAGCCTAGTTGTAATACTCAGCAACAGCGCCAAAATCTAAATGTTACCCAAGCTACACCTCCTTTTTTAAGCTAAAGTGGTCATTTTTGTGCTATATAATCTAACAAAGGTTAGGGTCAAATTCCATAGGGAATATGGTAGATTTAGAAGAATTCAATTGCAATTTCAGTTGATTACATAACTTATCTCCCCAAAGGGGGGGGGGGTTATAATAACTAGTAAAAGCAAATCTAAACTAAAATAAGTGTTAAACCAATATGAAGAGGAACTAGGGTATTGTGTTTCCCATGATTCCCAAACTCAGTAATGCCAAAATTATTTCCTATTATGTAGCATGTAAAATGGTAAGTTAAGTTCACCAAACTCTTTGGCCCAGGCGAGAGCCAAATTTCACTACATGATTTAGTCCATCCACGCAGTGTGAGAGTACAAACCCTTACCCATTGACCCTGTACAACTTCCCCTTAGCCCAGTTCAGTTGATTAGATGAGATACATTGATCAAATCCAGTTAATTAATCTTTTTTCCTATTAATTAACACCTTGGTCCAGTTAGTAACACTAGACAGACTATAAGTTGGCCACCATTTGAAAGCATTCAAAATAAAGAGAATTAATTAATACATACATGCACACTTTTCATGAATTATGAATTATTTGGTTTTACCTTTGTAGTTCATTATCGTTCTCACAAACCCTAGTTATTGATTTAGTTACCCATGATCAATATATATGCAAGACATATGTATTTGAATAATATTATTATGTACTTACACAAAAGAATTTAAGGACAAGAAATCCAACTTTTCTATGAGAATCACAATATTAAAAGATGAATATAATGTTTCACAAGTGTTTCTCAAACTCTCTAATCTTTTTATCTTCATTCGCTATAATGTCCTATATGGAAAATAACTTAAAATACCTATTTATATTATTTAAAATACAAAATCAAAACAAAATAGGATAACTAGGTCGGCAGGCTCTACGAGGTACTCTACAGGCCCTATAGCAGCTTACAAGTCATGATCAGGCTTTCGTGAATGGTTGATTGGATTCTAGACTTGTCTTCTACAACACCCCTCTTCCACCCTTAGAAGATTCTATGGCATGTAAGGGGTTTTGTCTGATGGAATTTCCGCAGGTCCCTATCTTCTGATCCTTAAGGTACAAGACTAAGTCTACGACTTGTAAGGTCTTCTATGGCTCATTTAGATATTCATAGACTTAGCAATAGAAATACACCCTTCACTATTGCACACGAGATCTCCTTTTATAGCTCGTAGAATAATCTACATCAAATAAAAGGTCTTATGATTCATCATCTTCAGCAACTTCTGCAAACTTTGCCCAAAATAGTGCCAACTCTGTAATTCTGCAAAGCAAACATAAAAAAACGTTAGGCCTACTAATATTGCATTGAGAACACACAAAATTCCATGTTTTAAGCATTAAAATAGTTGTATTTGCCTACACATTACATGTAAAAGTAGTATTCTCTAGATCCTCTCGAGCAATAGAAATTTGGTTGTGGATTAACTAACCATCAAGAAATCAATACTAGTATTTACTTGCCAATCGATCTAGAATCCAGCCCATGAATTGCTTCGAGAAGTGATCTTTCTCTATAGAAGCATTAAGGTTGTGATGATCCATGAAAACCCTCCAACTTGTGACTGGTCTCTGATGTATTCTAACATAAGCCTTCTTTTTAAGGATAAAACAGTCATTTTTAAGATATAAAACCTAACCTGGATTAGGGTCAAAGCCAAGTAAATATGGTGGACTTCGAATAATTTAATTTGCAATTCAGGTTTATTAACCAATTTATTTCGCAAAAAGGAGGGAGAGGATTATAATCTCTAGTAAAAATAACTCTAAACTAAGACAGGTTTCAACCAATATGAAGAGAAACTAGGGTATTGTGTTCCCATGATTTCTTAACTCAGTATCACTGGATAATTGAATTCTTTTCTAGTGTGCAACATTCCCAACGGTAAGTTAAGTTCATCAATACCTTTCGCCTAGGCGAGAGAAAAATTTTAATACGTGATTTGGTCCATCCCATAGTGTCACATTGCTAACCCTTATCTATTATACGAATACAAGCTTCCTTTGGCCTAGTTCGATTGATTAGATAAGCAACGTCGATTGAATCCTATTAGTTAATCTCTTATCGTATTCATTATTACCTTGGTCCAGTCAGTAATACTATGCAAGTTCAAATGTTAGCCACCATTAGAAAACATTCAAATGAAGATAATCAATCAATACATACGAGCATACTTTTCAAGAATTACGAATTATCCGATTTTAACTTGTTAATTCTTCATGGTTCCCACAACCCTAGTTGTGGATTTAGCTATTCATGATCAGTGTATATAAAACATAGGAATTTGAATAATATAATTGAGCACCTACAAAATTGAATGAAGTACAAGAAAATCCAACTCTTTAATGAAAATCACAAGATTGAAATTAGATGATGAAATTAAAGTCTACAAGTGTTTCTCAAACTCTGTAGTGTTTCCCTATTCTATTCTCACTACCGCTCTAGAAAAAGAACCTAAAAACCTATTTATAGTGTATAAAATACACATCCAAAATAGAATAATATAACTGGGTTGGTAGGCTCCACGAGGTGCTCTACAAGTAAGGAATTATGATTCACAGTTGGCCTTCCCAAAATTGTTGCTGCAATTCTTTACTTGGCTTCTACAATACACCTCTACGGCTCTTAAAAGGTTCTATAGCTCATAGGGGGTTCCATCTAATGGAATTTCAAAAAGTCCTCAATCTCTAGTCCTCTAGGTTTATGATTAAGTCTATGGCTCATAATGTCTTCTACGACTCATCTGCCTATTCGTACACCAAACTTTATAAATACACCCTTCACTAGAATTGCACACAATATCTCCTTCATAGCTTATAGAATGCTCTATAGCCCATAAAGGTCTCGTGGATCTTAAAATTCAGTAACATTTGCATATTTTTCCCATATATTGTGCCAACCCTGAAATCCTACAAAACAAACTAAAAAACACATCAAACTATTGAGGACACACAAAATACCATGTTTTAAGCATAAAAAATGTTGTATTTTGATAGCACATCAACACTCTCAACTTAAAATTATTGCTTATCCTCAAGTGACAGACTCAATCTATATAAGAAACACAGTAACATACATACCTCAACCTAATGGCATACATCTCATGAAACTTAAACATAAATACCCACACCATATTCCAAACACAACCGGATAGCGATTCAACAAATCAATATAGTCTAATGCATGCGACAGTGCAATTATGGTAACTGAGGTACTATCAACAAGCCACAATCGGTTAATAAGTCTAATGTCAATAATGCAATGTAAGTACCCTCATAGAAAGAAGTCTCATATCTCACTCTCAATGATGTTTTCATGTATAATCTTGGTACTATGCAAATTACTCACTCTCACAAAAGACATTCATGTATCATGCCCAATACCAAATGGTTGTCCCTATACTCATGACTAAGACCTTTGACTAGTTGGACTAGGATCACTTTATGACTTTACAGGCTTGTAACGTAGGCTTAAGGGACTTTTGTATGATGCTTTGGGAACATAGTGACTAAAGGCCCTCCTTGACACTATATTTTTGTATACTTTTGGCCTACCAATACTGTTACTTTCATTACATTCTCCATTTCTCCTATTTTAAGATTTTTTGTGCATTTGTATTTTAATTATTTCAACTTTTTACCTTGTATGTAAACTACATTGTTTTTTTCGCTCATAACTAAGGCATCACTCATTTTTCTTGCACCCAAAACATGATTTTTCTCCCTTTCCATATGTCACTAATTTTCCCCCCCTCATTTTGTATTTACCCTTACACCAGCCACACTCAACTTCGGCCTTTGGCCTGAGTTGAGGTGCGCATTATCCAACCTTAGAACCAGGGCCACTTTTGGTAGCAACCCTCAACTTAGGATTTTTGCCACAGTCAAGGTGCACGATGTTCAAGGAAGAGATAGGGCTAATGTTAGGATTTTACAACTAATAAATCTAGATCACTTAGGTTTTTATGAAGAACAGGTACCTATTAGGCTCAAACATTATGATCAAGGGATATTCTGCATATTTGGTTGGTCATTTAGGCTAAGTGGACTGTGACAAAAAATAATCTAATATCTTTTTCTAACAAATTAACCTAATGAATAAATCAGAGTAACAAGGCAAGTTCTGTATTGAAACACAATACATGACTTTAACAATTTAAGCTCACAGTCACATGGCACTGATTGCATTATTAGCCTCTCAGATCATCCTTTTTATCTCAATCTGTCCTTATTCATCAGAACAAACACTGTCAGCACACTTAAACATGCATAGTTGCTATCTAGACTAACTAATAAAAATATTTTAGTGGGTATCAATTT
>JAOTQJ010155865.1:0-29814 GCA_025642045.1 Solanum sejunctum | reverse complement strand
GACTATATAATGATGAAAGGTTGATGAAAAGTAATGTATAAATATGATGATGAAAGGAGTGTATATATATGATATATCTTTATAGTGTTGGGGATGACCAAGCCTAGCTTAGGGGGTTGTAGGCCCGGGTAACCTTGTTGAGAGATTGGTACCTCGATCATGTAGCTCGGGGAATGGTAGGCCTGGGTAACCTTGTTAGGGATTTGTACCCATCAACCTTGTTGGGGGGTTTGTACTCCATCAACCTCATGAAGGAATTTGTACCTCATGCGTCTCTCCAAGGAGGTGGTAGGCCTTGGATTGCACTAAGAATGGTCACTCCTTACACTTATTTTATGATCTATATAAGCATGATTCACTACGAGCATCTTCCATGCATGCCATATTACTATATGTACCCATTGCCTATGCTTATGCACTTTGATTGTGTTATTATCACTTATTGCATTAAATCCTACATTCTTAGTACATTTAAACTTACTAATCCATACTCTATGCCTACATGACATCACCATGTAGGAAATGGTGCACCGCTTGATCATCATCCTCCGTCATGTGGCTAGTATAATTGTATCTCAAGCTTATTGGTGAGTTCTCCATTTTGGGGACGTTGCTTATGATCTCTTACTATGTACTAAGACTATCTTACTTTTGTTTTTATACTGACTATGAGGGTGAGCCTGGTTGCCTGTCGTGGCCCTCGCTCTTATCTATGTAGTAGAAGTGTTGTTGGATATGTTATGTATCTATGCTATGAGCCTTGACTCTCTTGTTCCTTAATGTTATGACATAAAAGTTTACCCTTAGTCCCAATTCCCTTATTTATGCTTATCTCTTAGTGTCATTTTTTTAATCGCTTCCATGATCAAAGATGTGTAATAATATGCTATGAGGCTTGTTTGGGGTTCCTTCCAGTTCCCCATTCGCCGGTCACATCTAGGTCCTAGGCTTGGGTCGTGACATTAAGTAAAGGTATTGTTGGATACTATGTTTGTATATGCTTATGAGCTCAACTCTTCTTATGTTTTATGATTATGAAAGAGTTCCCTTGGTCCAACTTCCCTTTTTAACAATTAACTCTTGTTATTATTTTATTTTGCTTCCGCAACCAAGGATGTGTACATGATATGCTAAGACACTTGTTTGGGTTGTCTCCGGACTTCCCATTCGTCGTGTCACATCTAAGCCCTAGGCTTGGGTCGTGACAACCTTGGTATTAGAGTACTAGGTTGTTAGGTCCTTGAAAATCCAACACACCGCGGCGATTAGAGTCTTATTCATGGTTGTGAAGTGCGCCATAACCATGAATAGGATGCTATGAGGCATTTTAGGAAATGTTTCACTTCTTCATGATCTATGTCGTGCTTTAGATGTAAAGATAAGGATTTCCCCCTTAACGAATGCTCTTTTGCTCTTCTAGATAATGTCTCTACAAAGAGGGAGACTAAGGAGTGCCCGTACACCCAAGGAGCAACCAGCCCATCTCGCTCCTCAAGCTCCTCAAGATGGAGGTGCGGCCCAAGATAAGTTTCAGAATTTCATCACTATGTTGGCCCATGCTATGACCAACCAATTGAACCAAGGGGCCCAAGCTCCTCATGCTCCTACTCCATCCTCAAGGGTGAGGAATTTCACAAGGATGAACCCTACGAGTTTCATGGGGCCCAGGCGGAGGAAGATCCCTAAGATTTCATCAATGAGGTTGATCACGCTCAAAGAGTACCTCTCACTTTGAGGATTTCAGGACCCAAGCCTAGGACCTAGACATGACACGACAAATGGGAACCCTAAGGGACCTCAAACAAGCCTCTTAGCATATCATTTACACATCCTTGGTCGTGGAAGCAATTAAGCAACAACAAGATAGTATAAATAAGGATAAAGGGACTAAGGAAAGTCTTTAATAGCATAAGTCAAGAGTCAAAGCTCAAACACAATTACATCTTAGTTCCAACAACACCTCTAGACATAGACTTGAGTGGGGCCAACACACTTTTCAGGAGCCGCGGTGTACTAAGTTTGACATTAAGGAATGACATTAATGTATAAAGGGTTCAACATTAAGGAATGACAAAGGCAAGAATAGCATTGCTAACATCCCCGAACTTTGAGGACTCACCAATAGCTTATCTTCAAGATGGCCAACTAGCCAGGGGGAGGATGACCGTGTGGAGCTCTGGTTCTTACATGATAACATCATGTAGGCATAGAGTATGCATTAGTATATTTGAATATACTAAGTTTGAAGGATGCAATGCAACCAGAGATAGGCAACATAGGCAAAATGCATAAACAATGGTAAAGGATAGTATAATAACAATATGGCATGCATGATCAATGCTTGAAGTAAAACATGCTTGTATAGAACATATTACATGTGTAGGAAGAGACCATCATTATATAATAAGCATCTAATACTTGGAATCGAAGGCCTAGCACACCCTTGGAAGGTGATTAAGGTCTCTACCCCTGAATTTGTATTTCGGGCCTAGAATCCCCTGAAAAGGTGGTCATGGTATATACCCCCCAACATGGTAGTACGGGCCTAGCACCCCTCGACAAGGTGGTCAAGGTATATACCCCTTAACGTGGTAGTACGAGCCTAGCACCCCCTGATAAGGTGATTGAAGTATATACCCCTCAATTGGTAGTATGGGCCTAGCACCCCCCGACAAGGTGATTGAGGCATAGCACCCTCTTAACAAGGTGTGGTCACTTGCAACATTATAGATACTTTTCATGAAATCAACACATACATACATTCCTTTCATCATTAAAAAGTCACCTAGCTTATAACCCGTGTAATAGACCTTCATTAACTCAAGAACCCTTAACCAAATATTTTTATCAAATACTTGACGGGTGTGTAATGCTAGTTCAAAATCATGCAATCCAAGAGTGAGATCATGTGAGAAAACTTAGCGTAAATCCACCCACCATCGCTTGGTAAGACCCTTATGCAAGATACATTAAAATCCCTCATCATATCTCATGGTAAATCATAGATTCATAGCTCAAAACATGCTTAAACAATCATATCCTAAGAAACCCCAACATAGTTTATAATCAAGTTCATAATAAACAATACCCATGAGTAAATTAACTTAGAAACATGCAATTTGTATAAAAAGGAAGGTTGGTCACCATGGATGAAAGGATCCAATAGTTGAAATCCACATACCTCAACTTCGGAGATTCCTTGATGAAGATTTGAATGAGAACTTGAAGTTTGAGTGAATTTCTTGAGATCCAGAATGAGTTTGGGACACTTGAATTTGAGTGAAATATTTGGCTAAGTGTTAGAGAGGGTTTTGGGGAATGACTAAGTATAGGTGCTTTTATGCATAGGAAGGCTTAGGTCCAAACCCTCAAAGCCTTTGACCGAAAACTGGCAGCAAAATACACCATTTTGCCGATGGCTCCGCGTCGCGGACCAACGCTGACTGCCACTAGAATTTGAAATTTTTGAAAAATAAAATTTTGATATGGTTGCTCTAAAATTTGGGTTAGATCCATTTCTCATTCAATTTTCTGATCACGAATATAAAGTCAAATTTTTGATATCACGCACGAATTTTAAGATATATGAAAATTATGATTATGGGCATTTTTGAGGCACATTTTTAGGCACTTTTTTGGGCGTTTCAAGGATAAAGCTATCATTGTCAAATATAAAACCTAACTAATAGGTTAGGGTCGAATCCCAAGGGAATATGGGGTCTTGCCTCATTGATTCACTAACAATCATTTCAAGCATCAACTAACTATATTATCAATTAAAAGGGGGGTTGGGTGGGTTAAAATAATTTATTAGAAACTAAAAGTATACTAACAAAGTGAAGTGACAATCAAATTGGGAGCAACTTGGGAAATTGTGTTCCCCATAATTCATTAAATCAAACACCCCAGATAAAAAAACCTAAATTAGGACATTACTTGAAGGAGGATAACTTAGATTTTTCCAGCCATTGGGCAAAAGTGAAGGTCGAATTTCACTATGACGCTTGGCCGACAACTGTAGTGTACCAAATAACCATTTCCTATTGTCCCAATCAACCTCTCCTTGGCCGAGTTTGGTTGTTTAGACGAGAACAAATCAATTGAATTCTGTCACACATTTCTTTTTCCTATTCATCACTACCTTATCGCGATTATGACACTAGGTGGGGTTTAATGTTGGCCACCATTAAACAACAAGCAAAATGAAGGAAAATGGATAATATATGCGAATACTCAACTCAAGAAATGCAAATAATCTAGGTTACTAAGCTAACTACTCATGGTTCCTGTAACACCCAAATTGTGGGGGTTTAGCTACTTATGACTTGGGGAAGAAAACAAATAATGAATGAAGCACACATAGTTGAGAAATTACCCAAGAAGAAAGAAGAACAAGGAAACCCTTCTTAGAATCACAAGGTTGAATGATGAAATTGATTTACATATGATTCCAAATCTCCAAGTTGAGTCTCCAAATTAAAACCCTAGTCTAAAACCCTACAATATTCTAAGAACTTCTCTCTCTAAAATCTCTCTAAAAATCTATGTAAAATCTCCCCCCTTCTAAAAACCATAACATATACTATTTATACTATTTACAAAAAGTTCCTTAAAATAATTAGAAAATTCAGGTTAACACCTGTTATAACTCGTAGGGTGACCTATGAGCCATAATCAGGCTTTCATTGTCAGTACTTGGCATTTTGTACTTCACTTCTATGATCCACCTCTACGACTCGTAGTTTGGTATATGACTTGTAGTGCCTTCTCGTAATCCACCCTTTTATTTCTTGGTCCAATTTTAATCAACATTGTTAATCACTATGAGACCCCCTTTTATGAGTCGTAGTGAGGGCTACGACCCGTATCTTGAGTTCGTATCTCTGAACTTCAATTTCTCAGATTTTGGAAACTATTAATCACTACAATCATCCCTTACGACTCGTAGCTTGGGCCACCAATCATGGTGGGTCTCGTAGATCCTCAAATTCAACAAAATCTGCTACTTTTCCCCAAAATTAGGCCAACCTGTATTTTCTGCAAAAATAAAAATAGAGCACATAAAAACTATATAAAGTCGCATGAGAACACACAAAATCCCTTGTTTTAAGCACCAAATGTTATGTATTTTGGCAGCACATCAACACCCTCAACTTAGAATTATTGCTTGTCCTTAAGTAATGACTCAATCTAAATAGATAATGAGCAATACATAGCAATCATCCTACTAGCATATACCTTAATTTCAACTCAGGTACCCAGACTAGCATTTACAAAACATGATCATGTAGCTACTAAGTAAACTACAACACATCAATGCATTTGGCATTCCAACCATGACAAGTTAAGGAGTATCAATAATTCACAATCATTCAACAAGTCAAATGCTAACCATGCAACGCAAATGCCCTCACAGAAAAGAAGTCCCTTTTCTTCACTCAATATGCCTTCAAAGTTGTTCAAGGGAAAGTGCAAGCATACTCACTCTCACAAATGAGATTTATGCATGATGACCAATACCATAAGCTTGCCCATATACTCACAACCCGAACTATAGACTGATTAGATTAGGATCACTTTAGGACTTCATAGGCTTATAACGTATGTTCATGGGGCTTTGGTGTGTCATTTTGGGCAATTAGTGACTAAACGCCAACCTTTAACTACATTTTTCAACACTTTCACCTTAACAACTCAACCATTATTAAATAGTTCTACCTTACTCCTTATTTTTGTTAACACCCCATACCTTACAATATTGGTAATATGCAAATGAAACATGACATGATTTGGTCAAATTAACGCTAATTTTCAAAAGTGCTTGAATCTTGCGTTACTGGGCTATATGTGCATCTAATGCTTAAGAAGGTCGAGTATATACATATTTTATGTCGAATTGAGTAGATTATGGCCTTAAATGAAGTAAGAGAATTGAGGTGCTTGTAGGACTTAGTAAGCTAGTAGGTGAGTCACCTATTTTCTTAGCTTAAATTTGGTAGCTAAACGGAGACGAGGCTTGGCATCGAATTTGTCCAAGTTCGATTATGAATAAAGTTCGTGTTAATTGTATAACTTTGGACTATGTATTAGCATCATAAATGGACTATATGATCAGCCCAATGAGGATATTAAAAGGGCCCAAAGACATCACAAGTTCTTGGATACTTTAGGCCCAACCCAAGTGAAGAAGAAAGCTGGAAATAGGCAGCCCAAGTCCAACCAATTTGGAGCCCAAAGGTGTAAATGAAAGGAGAAAGGAGATGGATAACCTACTTGTGAAATGCGACTAAGAATGCATCATTAGGTTGGCCAAAATAACACCTTAAAAAGGGTCAAAGCAGCTCCCACAAAGTCATTGTTCACTTGAACTCGCAAAAAAACAGATTTGTCTTCAAAGTTCTCTCAACTTTTCTTCACCTTTCAAAGAAGCTAAACAACTCTCCTAGATTTCTTGGAGAAGACCTACACCTTGAAGTAAGTGTTAAGTAAGTTAATACATGTATTTAGTATGGTTTTGTATGAAAAACAAAAAGTATATGCTAGTATGTTTGTGCTGGAAAATTTGGACAGATTTTGTTTTGAAAGTTTTTGCACAATTTCCTTTTGTTTTAGTGACTTCTCTATGGTTTGTGAGTTGTATTATGAAAAGAACTTGGTGTTCTTAACATGGTTTGAGTTATAAATATCACCCTAAGGTTGATGCCCTAATTTTGATTTCATTTAACAAGCGCATTTTATTGTGTTATCTTAAGCGTCATGTTAATTGGAACTTGTGGGCTGTTGTAGATAAGGCTATTAGATCATATCCTTAATGACTTCTTAAGTGCTATTATAAGACTATTTTAGGTCTATTTATATATGTAAATATTGCTGGAACAGTTTGGTTAAAGTTGGAATGGGTTTGGAGTTGTCGATATCGAAATGTAGTGAAGGGAGGTAACATTATGCTATCCATTTTTAGGTTGTGTAGGATTGTTATTTGTTATACTTTGTGGGCTGTTGTAAGGCTTTTATGGCATTAAAACAGGCTGGTCATGAAGTGTATGCATGAATGTGTGTTGGAAAATATGATTAGAGACGTAGAGGTTAGAAGAATACGCTCGAGTTTATAAATATCCGCTTGCTGTCCATGTGTTGTTTTGTTATGTGATTGGATTGCCAAGATGTATTCATTGGCTTCTAATGCTAGTTTTATCACCTACAATATTGTAGATAAGTATTTGGAGGAAGGAAAAGTTATCTCGAGGTAGTAACGAGGTCATACAATGAGGTATGTAAGGTTACTTGATTTCGTATCACTTGGTATGAAACATAGATCTCTCCTTGATATTTAAAGGCACTTGCCAACTCCAACACAACTATTAACCATGTCTCCATTCTTTCACATCTTCATATGCTTCCATACATAGTCACTTTCAAATCTGCATACATGCTTGTATACCAAGTTACATGGGTTCTTGTTACTAGATAAAGTCCACAAGTTGTTTCATTTCATACGCATTTTATTATTTGTGTAACATACTCTTTTTCATTGTCATATTGTCTTATATGATTATCTATATGTCACGTGCTACCTATACAGTCCTACAACTCCAATATTGTGACCACCATAAGAACCATCTCAAAGGTAATTCAAAGTTAAAGTATATAGTTTCTAATAGGTGGTAGCCCAAGGGGTGGAAGCATCACCTAGCCAGGGACGATCCTATCACGGGTGGTAGCCCATGGGGGTTAAGGAATAACCTAGCTAGGAACGATCCCATATGCCGAGGGGTGGAAGAATCACCTAGCTAGGGAAAAATCTTATTACGAGTGGTAGCCCGAGAGGTTAAGGAATAACCTAGCTAGGGACGATCCCGATACAGTTTACCACTGATCAGTTGGCCATTTGTTTTACAGTTGTGCATAGATTACATAGTAAAGGTAAAGTAATATAAAAAACATAAAGTACATGATTCCACAGTATAACCAAAGGTGGTACATAATCTTACACCGGTGCATAGTTTCATTTGAGTTGGTACTTTATATATAGTATATCCTACATTACATACTCAGCACATTATCTCGTACTGACGTCCCTTACGGGGGACCTGCATTTCATGCTGCAGGTACAGGTGCTAATAGATCTCCTCAGTAGGAGTACAGGACATTCAACTGTGGTTACCAAGATCTAGGTTGCTTCAGAGCTTTGCATGTCTAGAGCTTATATATTTATATTGTATAGTTAGTTAAGGCGGGGCCTGTCCCAACCCTTATGAGATGTTTTTCTTTATTTAGAGGCTTTGTGAACTATGTAATGCAAAGTGAAGTCATGTCTCATACTTTAGACACTGTGGCCCCAACGGCCCAATCATATGATTTCTTTTTGGCTTGTTATCACTGTTTATCCTCTTAAAGGCATGTCAAACATAGAAACCCCTTATAATATATATAAAATAGAAATCCCTTATAATATATATAGAAAGCACATAGATACAGGAGAAGAGGAATAGAATTTTCAGTAGGTGATTGGGTATTTTTAAATGTGTCTCCAATAAAAAGGGTTATGAGATTTGGTAAAAAGGGAAAATTGAGCCCACGTTACATAGGCCCATATAAAATTATTAAGAGGTTTGGACAGATTGCGTATGAATTAGAGCTACTCCAAGAGCTTTCAATGGTTCATCCAGTTTTCATGTCTCAATGCTTCGAAAATACATAGGTGACCCATCTCGTATTGCTCCTATTGAGTATGTGTAGGTTAAAAAAGATCTCACCTATGAAGAGGTACCGGTTGCTATTCTAGATTGTCAAGTTAAGAAGCTAAGGAATAAATAAATAGCTTCAGTCAAAGTATTTTGGAGGAACCGACAAGCAGAAGAGATAACATGGGAGACTGAGGACGCGATGATATAAAGTACCCTTACTTAGTTGAAGTTAAAGAGGAAGTCCAACATGCAAAATTAGGACACTAATAGGTACGTGTGATTGAATATGTAATGTGTTGTCAAAAGTTTGAGGACGAATGTTCCTAAGGGGGGAGGATGTAACATGCCACACCTTACAATATTGGTAATATGCAAATAAAATATGACATGGTTTGGTTAAATTAACACTAATTTTAAAAGTACTTGAATCTTGTGTTAATGGGCTATATGTGCATCTAACGCTTAAGAGGGTTGAGTGTATACATATTTTATGTCAAATTGAGTATATTATGGCCTTAAATGAAGTAAGAGAATTGAGGTGCTTGTAGGACTTAGTAAGCTAGCAGGTGAGTCACCTACTTGTTTAACTTAAATTTGCTAGCTATACGGAGATGAGGCTCGATGTCGAATTTGTCCAAGTTCGATTATGAATAAAGTTCGTGTTAAAGGTGTAAATTTGGCCTATGTTTTAGCATCATAGATGGACTACATGATCAGCCCAATGAGGATATTAAAAGGGCCCAAAGACATCACAAGTTCTTGGATACTTTAGGCCCAACCCAAGTGAAGAAGAAAGCTGGAAATAGGCAGCCCAAGTCCAACCAATTTGGAGCCCTAAAAGGCCCAAATGAAAGGCGAAAGGAGATGCATCACCTAGTTGGTGATATAAGTATAATAATGCCTCATTAGGTCGGCCAAAATTACACCTTAAAAAGGGTCAAAACAGCTCCCACAAAGTCATTGTTCACTTGAACTCACAAAAACACAGATTTGTCTTCAAAGTTCTCTCAACTTTGCTTCACCTTGTAAAGCAGCTAAACAACTCTCCTAGGGTTCTTGGATAAACCCTACACCTTGAATTAAGTGGCAAGTAAGTTTACACATGCATTTAGTATGGTTCTTCTGAAAAACAAGAAGTATATGCTAGTATGTTTGTGCTGGAAAATCTGGACAGATTCTATTTTGAAAGTTGCTGCATATTTTCCTTTTGTTTTAGTGACTTATCTATGGTTTGTGAGTCGTATTATGAAGAAAACTTGGTGTTATTAACATGGCTTGAGTTATAAACATCACCCTAAGGTTGCTGCCCTGATTTTGGTTTTATTTAACAAGCGCGTTTTATTGTGTTATCTTAACCATCATGTTGATTAGAACTTGCGGGTTGTTGTATATAAGGTTATTAGCTCACGTCCTTCATGACTTCTTAAGTGATATTATAAGACTATTTTAGGTCTATTTATATATGTAAATGTTTATGGAATAGTTTGGTTAAAGTTGGAATGGGTTTGGAGTTGTCGATATCAAAATGTAGCGAAGGGAGGTAACATTATGCTGTCCATTTTTAGGTTGTGTAGGATTGTTATGTGTTGTACTTTGTGGGCTGTTGTAAGGCTATTATTCCATTAAAACAGGCTGGTCATGAAGTGTATGTGTGAATGTGTATTGGAAAATACCATTAGAGATGTAGAGGTTGGAAGAGTATGCTCGGGTTTATAAATACCTGCTTGCTGTCCATGTGTTATTTCGTTATGTGATTGGACTGCCAAGATGTATTCATTGGCTTCTAATGCTAGTTTTATCACCTACTATATTGTAGATAAGTATTTGGAGGAAGGGAATGTTACTTCGAAGTAGTAACGAGGTCCTACAGCAAGGTATGTAAGGTTATTTGATTTCGTATCACTTGGTATGAAACATAGATCTCTCCTTGGTACATAAAGGCACTTGCCAACTCCGACACAACTATTAACTGTGTCTCCATTCTTTCACATGTTCATATGCTTCCATACATAGTCACTTTGAAATTTCCATAGATGCTTGTATGCCAAGTTACATGGGTTCTTGTTACTAGATAAAGTCCACAAGTTTTTTCATTTCAAACGCATTTTATTATTTGTGTAACGTACTCTTTTTCATTATCATATTGTCTTGTATGATTATCTACATGTCATATGCTATATATACAGTCCTACAACTCCAATATTGTGACCACCATAAGAACCATCTCAAAGGTAATTGAAAGGTAAAGTATACAATTTCTTATAGGTGGTAGCCCGAGGGGTGGAAGCATCACCTAGCTAGGGACGATCCTATCACAGGTGGTAGCCCAAGGGGGTTAAGGAAGAACCTAGTCAGGGACAATCTCATATGCCGAGAAGTAGAAGAATCACCTAGCCAGTGAAAAATCTTATTACGGGTGGTAGCCCGAGGGGTTAAGGAATAACCTAGCCAGGGATGATCCTGATACAGTTTACCACTGATTAGTTGGCCATTTGTTTTATAGCTGTGCACAAATTATATAGTAAAGGTAAAGTAATATAAAGAGCAAAAAATACATGATTCCATAGTATAACCAAAGGTGGTCCATAATCTTACACCGGTGCATGGTTTTATTTGAGTTAGTACTTTGTATATAGTATATCCTACGTTACATACTCAGTACATTATCTCGTACTGACATCCCTTACGGGGGACCTGCA
This sequence comes from Solanum sejunctum, assembly GCA_025642045.1. Taxonomy (NCBI): domain Eukaryota; kingdom Viridiplantae; phylum Streptophyta; class Magnoliopsida; order Solanales; family Solanaceae; genus Solanum; species Solanum sejunctum. Next base: position 18,428 of record JAOTQJ010155865.1, on the reverse strand, counting down.
TTTCATGCTGTAGGTACAGGTGCTAGTAGATCTCCCCAGTAGGAGTACAGGACATTCAGCTGTGGTTACCAAGTCTAGGTTGCTTCGGAACTTTGCATGTCTAGAGCTTATATGTTTATATTGTACAGTTAGTTGAGGCGGGGCCTGTCCAGACCCTTATGAGATATTTTTCTTTATCTAGAGGCTTTGTGGACTATGTAAAGCAATGTGAAATCATGTCTCGTACCTTAGACACCATGGCCCCAACGACCCAGTCATATGCATTTCCTTTTGGCTTGATATCACTGTTTATCTTCTTAAAGACATGTCAAACATACAAACCCCTTATAATATGTATAGAAAGTGCATACATATATGTTGGTTCTCCCAAGCCTTATCGGCAACAGGTGCCAGTCCGTCCTAACGGGACTTTGGGGCGTGACAATTTTCAAGCTTTCTGGGTATTTTCTCTTCATTTTTCAGCTTGTGCTTTATTTTCAAACTCGTTTTGCATTTTTTTTAAACTCATACTTAGACTTCTTTTTCTCTTGCCCAGTACATGAATTTCTATTCTTTCTTTTATTCCTAACTAATCACCTTATTTTTACTATTATACCAAAATATAGGCCACCCTCAACTTACACTTTTAGCCTGAGGTGAAGTACACAATATCCTATATCCAATCCCCAAACTAGGGCTACTTTTGGTAGCCACACTCAACTTAAGATTTCTACCTCAATCAAGGTTCACAATGTTCAGGGATAGACTAGGTCCAATATGTATTTCACTAGATAAGGCTAGGCTAGTTAGGTATTAAGAAACAAAAAGTACATGTAAGGCTCAAACATTTGGAACAAGGGGTAAAATCTTTTATTCGGTAGGTTATTTAGGCAATAGTGGACTAAATTAAAGAATAATGACCTAAGATTCCTTCCTAGTCCACACAGTCTCCAGTCCAATTCAGAGTAACAGGACAAGTTTTAAATTAGTAAATAATGCATGAACACAGCAAAATTCAGCTCACACACACATGGTTTTGCATACATAGCCAACATAGACTCACAGATCATGCTTCAAGTATCAACTTGACTTTACTTAGTCAGAATAAACATTGCCAAAACCGTGAACACATGCATGATTGCAAAAATAACCAAAAATCCCAAAAATTTTGTGGGTACCAATTTTCCAAAACATTTCATAAAACCATTCAAAAGAATGTACATGCCAAAAGTTTAATCACTATATATCAAACAAATTATCCAAAACACCTAAAACATGCTGGTTTAACAAAAAAATAGAAATAATCCACAAGGCAAAATAACACAGTAAGAAAATCTTAAGATATCAAAACTAGGATAGTTATGGATAAAGGCTACTTAGCCTTCACCCTAGTCCATATCTACCCACACCCCACAAAAAAAATATACTTTGTCCCAAATGTACATAACAAAAACAAAATAAAAATAGGGGGTCAAAAAGTCAAACATCAAATGGTGCCTAAGCACTGGTCTCTGGGTGTCCCTGAGGATCACCCTCTACGAGGTAGTCTGTGTTGCAATCATGTTAGATGAGGTAATTCACTGTATATCTCAAGCTCCAGAGCTCTTATTTGCTCCTCTTCCTCTCTCAATCACTGCAGACAAACTCCGAGATCTGCTCCTCTAGCTCTTTATTGTCCTTGAAGATCTTCTACCACCTATGCCCCTCCTCTGCATTAGTCTCTTCCATATGCCTCTTCCCAGGAGCATGCGGTGGATGGTATCTTCTGAGATGTCGACCTCCTAGCCTTGCACCAATATCTCTCAAAGTCTGGGTTACTCAATAGCCTTCTTCCCCTTGGGAAGATCTCGAAGAATAGTAGCGGCATAACCCGTGTAGAACTCTTGCACTAGAAGGGGAGCGTACTTGCGCAGCTTCCTTGTCAACCACTTGATCCCATGTCGTCTATCTCTACCTTTAATGCTGGGACATGGCTTAGGCTTGAATCTACTAGCCGGGGCTCCTCGTAAAATAGTCTTATGGAATTTCCCTACCCCTTTGGCTCTAACCCCTATCTGTATATGGACTCCATGCCCACGATCCCCTATCGATGATCCTAAGGATCTGTATCAGAAATAGATGGGGCAATCGAGGACTAGGCTGCTTCTCCATCCTGGGGCACGTCATCAGACTCAAACCCATTTTCACTTCCCTCTTCATCAGACTGGGAGGTACTCTTGACCTGCATCAGGGTTTGCGCAGCTCTAGCTCTCATCTGAGGCACCTATGCCTTAGGGTCTATCCGGTCATGATATACCTCATTTGACCCATCTGACTACTCAGTGTCCGAATCTTGATTTTGAAGCCTCCAATTGAAGGCCCTGATAGCTGCATTTTTATTTTTGAGGGCCATTATATCTGAAATTATCAAAACTCATAGTTAACCCCAAGCAATCATCAATAAAAGAAAACAAAAGCAAAAGAAAGAACACAAGAAATGCTACACTACACCAGTTGTAGTTTACAAATATAGGACCTTGGTACGACTCGTATTGTAGACTATGAGTTGTACTAAGGCCCTATAGTCAATAGGCATATAATAATTTTAGAAACTGAAATAAGGTATGAGCCTCTGTTATGACTCTAGCCTCGAGTATGAGTTATAGACAAGTCTCGTATAAGTCCAAGAGACCCCATTACGATTTTAATGAGCACTATGACCCATAGGTGGGTCTCATATGGTAACTGTTGAAGGTCTTTAGGTCACTGTTGTTCCCTATGAGGGGCAACTATGATTTGTAAATCCTTCTACGGATCTAGGAGACCCTCATAGCAAAGAATGACAGGTACCTAAGGTACCTTTAACTTCATTACAAGAACTACAAAACACAATCAAACAATAATTTAAACAACATCGAAGCAATCATTTATTAAAATGTCAAGCACAAAACAATACTAACCCTAAACATGGCATTCAATTTAACAACCTAACCAAAATCACACCCAACCATACACAATCAAATTTTATTTCCCTTAATACATTCAATAATACTCATATCATCATTCCAGAGCATATAACAACATTACTCAACTCACACATGGATGTTCTGGGAATTAGGTTTACAAGCACAACAAGAATTCACTCAAAACACAATTTTCAACATGATCAAGATACCCAATACACAAATTCATGCTACCAAGCTTTAGTTAATCTACCAACCATCACCAACCCATTTCATACATTTAATAAACAACACATGGTAAAACATGGTCATCAAAACCTGTCACAACCCAAAATCAAGCCTAGACGTGACATGATAAATGAAGAACTCGAGGGGTTCCCAAACAAGCCTCTTAACTATTCATTATATATCATTGGTCGTGGAAGCATTTAAATGACCTAAAAGAGTAGAAATAGGGGCAATGGGACAAAGGGGAAAGTTGGATAACATCATAATCAAGAGACAAAAGAGTCAAGACTCATATCATAGATACATAGCATATCAAACAACACCCCTACTACTAAGATATGAGCGGGGGCCAAGACAAAGCAACCGAGCTCACCCCCTTAGTCAAAATAGAAAATAAAAAAGAATATCTCAATACATAATAAGAGAAACATATACTAAGGTCCCCAAAGTGGAGGACTCACCAATTAGCTTGAGTAGTACTGAACTAGCCACTTAGAGGAGGATGATGATCAACTTGGGCTCCAATTTCTATCTGGTGATATCATGTAGGTAAGAGTATGCATTAGTAAGTTTGAATGTACTAAGTATGTAGGATACAATGCAATAAGAGATAGGCATCATAATCAAGATGCATAATAATAGGAAATAAATATCATTTAACAATATGGTATGTATGATTAATGCTTAAGTAAAACATGCTTATGTAACTCATGCTTATATATGATATCATATGTGTAAAAGAGACCAAGCAAGATTTTCAAAGTACAAATCCACCTTGGTTGGTTGATGATGATCTCACTCTATCACCCTCGTGGTGAAGTACAAAACCCTTACATGGTTGATGATAATAATCTCACCCTATCACCATGGTGGCTAAGTACAAACTCCTCACATGGTTGATGAGTACAAACCCCCATCTTGATTATCCAGACTCTTAGTCCCCCTAGATCGGGCATGGTCTAGTGCAACACTTTATATAGAATATATCATTTACATAAGCTCATTTCATCATTATAACATCAATCATATCATATCTCATGCTTTGGACCTCTAATTCCTCAAGAAACCATAACCAAACATTTTATCAAACACTTGGCGGGTGTGAAATGGTAGTATAAAACCATGAAATAAAGAGATGCAATCATGCAAGAAAATTAATTGTAAAATAATCAATCAACACCTTGTAACACCCCTAAGCAATATACATCAAAACCCTCACCAAATCGTATAAGAGATCCAAGATTTATAGCTCAAAACATAGCCAAACAGTCACAACTTTACATAGCTTTAACATAGTTCGTAGACCTGTTACTACTAGTAAACCTAATTGTAAAATAAACTTTAAATCATGCAATTTGAGTAAAAAAGAGATGGTTGAAACTCACACACTTTATCTTTGGAGAAACTATTGATGAAGATTGAAAATGGAGACTTGGAGCTCGAAGAAAATCCTTAGATCCGAAAGAGGTTTTGGGACTTGAATCTTGAGAGAAATATTAGTATAATTGTTTGAGTGAGTGTTGGGGAATGTTTAGGATGATATGAGGGTAAAATAAGGCTAAGTATATGTATTTTCATGTGTGGGAAGGCTTAGGCCCAAGACCCAAAGCCTTGGACCTGAAATAAAAAAATGACCAAAATAACACTAAGGCGCGCTGCGCCCCAGACACGAATTTAACACTGGAAATTGCAACTTTGAAATTTTGGATTTTGCTACGGTTTCTCTAAAATTTGGGTTTGACCCATTTCACCTAATTTTTCCCCCCTGAACTAGAATATAAAGTTTGATTTTTGAAATAATGAATGGATTTTTAGATATATGGAAATTATGATTCTTGGCACTTCCGAGGCATATTCTCGAGCACTTTTTGGGGTCATTTCAAAACCAAAAAATAAGGCAATTTTTACAACTATGGTCAGTTTTCATGAATTCTAATCGATAAACGCCCTAATTCTCTTTCAAAGGTACCAATTCTCCCCATGAATACTCTCAGTTACAATTCTAGTCACAAATTCATTCAAGAAGTTCAAAGGACATATATTTTTTGTATGAAATTTAACCAAGAAACATACCTCAGGAGATAATGACGAATGATGAATAAAATGAGAAAAAGCGAAAAAAACCCTAGTCGATGGAGTCTTGCCGAAAAAATGGTTGGAGAAGTTGATGGAAAGGTTTTGGGAACAAATTTGGAGATTTAGGGTTCGGATTTGGGGTCAAAATCTTTTGACCCCTTTTTAAAGCACACCAGGTTAGCATTTAAAATCCTCGAGTTGGGTCTTTGAAACTCGGACTATGGGTCATAGGGCTGGCTATGACTCGTAGGTCTTGGTCTTATAGACCACTCAACACTTAGAAATTCAGAAAGCATACCTAGGCACTATGAACCCCACTTACGACTCGTATGAGAGACTACAAATAGTAAGGTTAGCTCATAGTGTGCATAGCAACTTCAATAATCACTTTTATCCTCTGGAGACATAACTATGAGTCATAGTGCGCACTATAGCTCGTAAGCCTGGTTATAGAGGCTACTTCCAATGCTATTTTTTTGCAAACTTTCTGCACTTGTTCAATACCTGCAAACCTCCATCTCAAAATACACCATTATCCAAACATATGACTGATTCAATGTCTTAAAGAAAAATCAAACCAAGATCAAACCACTACCTAAGAATCCACAAAATACCAATAAAACCAAAAATAAGCAAAAGCATTTAAAAACTCTAGGGTTGCATCCCAAGTAGCACCTTATTTAACGTCGTGACACGACTTAGTCATCTTGAGTCATCAAAATTCCTCAATAGCCCACACTTCACTTTTGAGCTAATCGGGGTGTTTCATAGACTGGCGAATGTTGAAAACCATTTCAGCATCATTAACCCTAATCCTAAGTTGACTTAATCCATATCTACTAGGCTCTCCCTGTGGCCAAAAATGGTCCTTCTAGAATAATGGGGACTTCAAAATCAACTTCGCAATCAAGAATCACAAAATCCGTCGAGAATATGAACTTATTTATTTTGACTAGCATATCATAGAGTATTCTCTCTGGCTTCTTGATCATCCTATCTGCTATCAAAAACCTCATTCGTGTCAAAGTAGGTGAACCTAAATCAAGCTTTTTAAACACGACAAGAGGCATCAAATTTATACTCGCTCCTAAGTCACACAATACTCTTGTAGACTCAACATCGTCGATGGTACAAGAAATGGTAAATGCACCGGGGTCCTCCCATTTTTGGACTAAGCAATTGGTTGTGATAGCACTATAATGTTGAAGCTCTTGTGAGAGCTTTTGGCTCACAGTGTGCTTTTTCATCACCAAATCCTTCATATATTTAGCATACTCGGGTATCTTCTCTAATGATTCAATGAGGGGATTGTTGATAGACAATTGTTTCAACATGGATAAGAAGTGTTTGAACTTACCATCTTCCTCCTTTTGCTTGAGCCTTTGGGGAAAAGGAGGGAGAGGTCTTGGGATAGTCTTGTTCTTTCCTTGCTCCTTCACCACTTCACCTCTCACCCCATTGTTAGCGAAAGCTTCTTCCTCAACTTCAACCTTGTCATCAATATTCTTTTCACGCTATTTATTTACACCTACTAGTATTGGAGGGTCAATAGTACTCTTCCTACTCCTCGTCATAACCTCCATGTAGCGCCTCTCATTCTTCAGGTTTTGGACCGCATTGCTCGGCAAAGTACCCTTTTGGTATTGATTCTTTTGGAGGGACACTTGATCAAATTATTGTTCCAATTACTTGTTCTCCACCTAGAGAGACTTGATCTTTTGGTTGATACTTGAGATATCTGATTTTATTCCCTTCAAATTCTCATCATAGTGATCGACCCTCTTCAATAACTTGTCAAATATTTCCTTAATCCTTGAATTTCTAGAACTGACTTCAAGATTATGAGGAGGTACATATGGACCATTTATATACTCATCTCTGTGGCCCCATTCAGCTTCTAGCACCCTATCTCTTTCAAAAGAACCACCACAGTTATCTTTGTATGCACCTTCGTGATTGTAGTTCTGATCTTAATTTCTAGATCCTTGACTCTAATAGTCCAGATTGGATACTTGAGCATTGTTCTGGAAACCCATCGCTTGATCTCTAACAAAGCAAGCATCTTCATCATAATATAACTCACCATACATGGGTGCTCTTAGGGGTTGCTGGACTACCGCATGAACACTTTCTTGTGTTTGTTTCACCACTAAGTCCACGCTAGTTTCGAGTTGAGCAAGTTGTCGCATGATCTCATAATTAATTTTTTCTTGATCCGAACTAATGCTCACTACATTAGAGCTTCTTGTAGTAGCTCTCTCCCTTTGGCCCCATGCTCTATTGGCCTTCACTACTTGCTCCATCCTTTCCGCTATCCTTGTGAATGGTTGGTATAAGAACATGCCTCCCATAATTGTATCAGCACATGCTTGATTATTCTCATCAAGAGCCCAATAGAAAATTTCCACTAAGGCGTCATCCACAATCTTATGGTTCGGAACCATTCTTAAACACTTAGTGAACCTCTCCTATGTTATACTAGTAGAATCACCTGGCAATTACTCAGTTATTGATTTGGTCCTTTATTTTTAGCTTTTTGGACTTTGGAAAATGTTGCTCTAAGAAGGCTCTTTGCAATTCTTCCCAACTGTGGGAGTTCTAACAACCATATTGCTGCAATTTCTGTAAGAGATAAAAGGAACACTCATAATCCAACTACATCTATAGAGAAATTATGCGTATCTATCACAATGTTACACACAAATGCAACATTATGAAGATGACTGTGAGGATGCTCAGTTGGTAACCCTACAAACAAACCACGATTCTAGAGCATTTGGAGTAACATACTCAACACTGTGAACTTAGTATTTGTGGGTAGTGGTAGCAACACTATAGCACCTATGACATCCATAGCCATAGGATTCAGTCGATATTGATTTCAACCATATGCATTCTCATTGAAATTCCTATGGTGTGGCCTACTTTCCCTTGGTTGTGGATTCTCCTCTCTACCCACATCATCATCATGTCGATCCATGGCTTCATCAACCATAATATCCATGTTTGCTAGGCCATTCTCCTTGCAACATGATGGATCTCAAGATTAATTGGAGATAACAGTCCACCTTGGCTCCTTGTGTTGGACAACAACTAGTATACCCTGCAAAAAAAAAAAACTAAATAGCAAAAACAAAAACAAGAGTAAAATACAAGATAATTAAGCAATCAACACTTGAATTAACTATTAGTGAAATCAATTCAAAACCTCACCGGTTTCCCTAGCAATGACACCATTATCAAATATAAAATCTAACCATAGGTTAGGGTCGAATCCTAAGGGAATATGGGGTCTTGCCATATTGATTCACTAACAATCATTTTAATCATCAATTAACTATATTCTCAATTGAAAGGGGGGAGGGGGTTTGAAATGATTTATAAGAAACTAAAACTATACTAACAAAGCAAAAAGACAATCAAATAGGAGAACAACTTAGGAAATTGTGTTCCCCATGATTCACTAACTCAAACATCCCAAATAACAAAATCTAAAATAGGTCATTCTATGCAGGACAGTAACTTAGGTTCTTTCAACCCTTGAGCAAAGGTAAAGGTCAGATTTTACTATGATACTTGGTCGGCAACCACAGTGTGCCAACTAACCATTACCTATTGTCCCAGTCAACCTCTCTTTGAGCAGGTTTGTTTGCTTAGATGAGAAAACATCAATTGAATTCTGTCACCCATTTCCTTTTCCTATTCATCACTACCTTGATCTGGATCATGACACTAGGCGGGGTTTAATGTTGGCCACCATTAAACAATAAGCAAAATGAAGGAAAATGGATAATACATGCAAATACCTAATTCAAGAAATGCAAATAATTTGAGTTATTAAGCTAGCTATTGATGGTTTCCACAACACCTAAGTTGTGTGGGTTTAGCTATTCATGACTTGGGCAAGAAAATAAATAATGAATGAAGCACACATAGTTGAGAAATTATCCAAAAAGAATGAATAACAAGGAAACCCTTCTTAGAATCACACGTTTGAATGATGAAATTGATTTATAAGTGATTCCAAATCTCTATGTTGAATCTCTAAATTTAAACCCTAGTCTAAAACCCTATTATATTCTAAGAACTCTCTCTAAAATGTCCTTAAAAATTTGTGTAAAATGTCCTCCCTTTCTAAAAACCCTAACATATACTATTTATACTATTTACCAAAAGTTTCTTAAAATAATTATAAAATTCAGGTCGATAGCTATTACGACTTGTAGGGTGACCTACGAGCTGTAATTGGCCTTTCGTTCTCAGCACTTGGCATTTTGGACTTCATTGCTATGATCCACCTCTACGAGTCGTAATCTGGTATACGACTCATAGTGCATTATCTTAATCCACCCTTGCATTTCTTGTTCAAATTTTAATCAACACTATAAATCACTATGAGGCCCCCTTTTACGAGTCATAATGAGGGTTATGACTCATACCTTGAGCTCGTATAGCTGAACTTTAATTTCTTAGATTTTGGTTTTGAAAACTTTTAATTGCTACAATCATTCCTTACGACTCGTAGCTTGGGCTTCGACTTGTAGTGGGTCTCGTAGATTCTAAAATTCAACAAAATTTTCTACTTTTTCCCAAAATCTCACCAACCTGTATTTCTGCAAAAATAAACACAGCACACATAAAAATCATAAAAAGCCGCATTGAGAACACAAAAATCCCTTGTTTTAGGCACCAAATGTGTTGTATTTTGATAGCACATAAGAGGTGTATAAGGTGCTATCTATCATGGGGTTAAATTCGGAGGAGAAGGCATAATTAGTGACCTACCAACTAAAAGGTGTGACCCAAATTTGGTTTTTTCAATGGATATTGGAGAGGAGAAATGATGATACTATTCCTTGGAAGGAGTTCAAAGCCACCTTCCTCAACTGGCTCTTTCTTATCAAGTTGAGAGAGGCCAAGATGATGAAGGACATAAATCTCAAGCAAGGTTTTATAAGTGTCAGGCATACTCAACAAGCTCTCAAAGTATGCTCCTTATTTGGTTGCTGACCTTAGATTAAGCATGAACAAGTTTGTGTTGGGGGTGTACGACTTAGTGAATGAAGAGTGCCGTATTTCCATGCTAGTGATTGATATGGACTTGTCTCAGCTTATGACATATGCCGAACAACTTGAAGGAGAGAAACTTAGGAAGAGAAGAAGTGGGGAGTCGAAGAGGGCTCAATTTGAGGATGGCTTCCAAGGTGTCATGGGTGGCCAATTTTAACAAGGTCACATATTTCAAGGCCAAGGGTCCTCCAATGCTCCTAATAAGAGGTTTGCTAATGATGGGGTGTCTAATCCAAGGTTCAAAAGTTGCAATAATGGGATGGATAATCCTAGGTGCTAAAAATGCAGGAGAAACCATGGTGGTCCATGCTTGAAGAACTCTAATGCTTGCTTCAGTTGTGGTGAAGTGGGTCACAAGATTATTGACTGCACTCATCCTCAAAATAAGAGTAGGGATGGTCGTCCAAGGCCAAGGTGCTAATATGGGTCATAGGCAAAAGAAGGCTAACAAGGGGGTGTTCCAAGGCAAAATAGGTTTTATGCTCTCCAAGCAAGGAAAGGAGTGGATAAGGTGCCCGATGTTGTTATAGGTATGTTAAAGGTTTTTTAATTATGATGTGTATGCTTTGATAGATTTGGGTGCCACTTTTTCTTTCGTTATTTCTTTTGTTGCCAATAAGCTTCATGTGTGTCCTGAATTGTTGTGTGAACCTTATAAAGTGTTTACCCTCGTTAGTGAGTCCATTATTGCTAAAAGAGTCTATAAGTATTGTCCCGTGTGCATATTGCATAAAGTCTTGCCTTGTGGTTTTGTTGAACTTGACATGGTGGATTTTGATATTATTCTTGGAATGGATTAGTTACATGCATATCATGCTTTCATGGATTGTAGAATCCATAAAGTGAGATTTCAATTCTCTAATGAGCCCGTCCTTGAGTGGGAGAGTTGTAATGTGGTGGTCAAGGGTAGATTTATTTATTGTTTTAACGCCCAAAAATTGATTTCTAAGGGTTGCATTTACCATCTTGTAAGAGTTAGGGATGTTGAGTCTAAAGTCCTACCCATTGAGTCGGTTTTGGTGGTCAATGAGTTTCTTGACGTATTTCCCGATGAGCTTCCTAGTATTCCTCCCGAAAGAAAAATAGACTTTGGTGTAGACCTTCTCGATAATACACGAACCATTTCTATTCCCCCTTATCGTATGGCTCCGACGGAGTTGAAGGAGTTAAAGGATCAATTGAGGGGTTTGTTGGAGAAAGGTTTCATAAGGCCTAGCAAGTCACCTTGGGGTGCACCGGTGTTGTTTATAAAGAAAAAGGATGGTTTTCTTAGAATGTGCATTAACTACTGGCAGCTCAATAGACTCACCATAAAGAACAAGTATTCTCTACCAAGGATAGATGACCTTTTTGATCAATTACAAGGGGGATAGTCATGTTTCTAAGATTGATTTTCAGTTTGGATACCACCAAGTGATGGTGAGGGAGTGTGATATTCCCAAGACGACTTCTCGGACTAGGTATAGGCATTTTGAATTTGTGGTAATGTCTTTTGGCTTGACTAATGCACTGGTAAAATTTATGGATCTTATGAATAGGGCCTTTAAACCCTACATTGATATGTTTGTGGTGGTCTTCATTAATGATATCTTGATATATTCCTATAGTAAGGAAGAACATGTGAATCACTTGAGGGTGGCGTTGCAAATCTTGAGGGATGAGAGGCTGTTTGCTAAATATGAAAAGTGTGATTTCTGGTTGAAAGAGGTTGCATTCCTAGGGCATGTAGTGTCAGGTGATGGAATTAAAGTGGACCTTAATAAGATGAAGGTGATAAGGAATTGGCCTAGGCCCTTGACTCCGATGGATATTAGGAGTTTCTTGGTTTTGGTGGGTTACTATCGGAGATTTGTGAATGGTTTCTCTTCTATTGCTTCCTTTATGGTAAAGTTGACCTAAAAGAAGGTAAAATTTATGCTCCTATTTTGGCTTTACCGGAAGGGATAAAAAGGTTTGTGGTTTATTGTGATGCCTTAAGAATTGGTTTGGGGTGTGTTTTGATGCAAAATGGCAAGGTTATAGCATATGCCTCTAGGCAACTTAAGGTACATGAGCAAAATTATCCCACTTATGATCTTGAATTGGCAGCCATAGTGTTTGCTTTGAAAATTTAGCATCATTATTTGTATGGTGTTCATGTAGATGTGTTTACCGACCACAAGAGTCTCTAATATGTGATCATACAAAATGATCCTAACTTGAGATAAAGAAGGTGGTTAGAACTCCTTAAGGATTATGACATGAGTGTGTACTATCATCCCGACAAAGCTAATGTTATGGCCGATGCTCTAAGTAGAGTGTCCATGGGTAAGCTAGCTCCTATTGATGTTGGTAACAAGGAGGTGGCTAGAAAATTTCATCGGTTAGCTAGGTTGGGGTTTAGGTTGAGTGAAGTTGATAATGGTGGTGTAGTGGTTGTTGATGGTTTTATATCTTCTTTGATTGATGAAGTCAAGTCAAAGCAAGACCTTAACCCCACGTTGCTAGAATTGAAGGCTTTTGTAAAGGATGTCAAAGTGGAGGTTTTCTCCCAAGGGAGAGATGATGTACTTAGGTACCAAGGTTGGTTATGTATGCCTAATCTTGATGACTTGAAGGAGTTGATTTTGAAAGAGGCCCATAATTCATCCTATTTTATTCAAGCCGGTTCCACAAAAATGTATAGAGACTTAAGGGAGGTGTATTGGTGGGGTGGTATGAAGAGCGATACTGCCAAGTTTGTAGCTGGATGTCACAATTTCCAACAAGTGAAAGACGAAGATCAAAGGCCGGGTTTCCTAGCCCTAGACATAGAAATTCCTACTTGGAAGTAGGAAGAGATCAAGATGGATTTTGTGATTGGATTACCTAAGACTAAGAAACACTTTGATTCTATTTAGGTTATTGTTAATAGGATGACTAAGTCGGCTCACTTTTTACTGGTTAAAACAATTTATAGTGCCAAAGGTTATGCCAAGTTGTATATTCATAAGTTGGTTAGATTGCATGGGGTACCCTTGTCTATCATTTCAGATCATGGTTCTCAATTCACTTCTCATTTTGGAGGTCCTTCCAAAGGGGTATTAGTACCAAGGCCAAGCTTAGCATGACTTTTCACCCTCAAACGGATGGCCAAGCCAAAAGAACTATCCAAACTCTTGAGGATATTCTTAGAGTTTGTGTTTTGGAGTTTAAGGGTAGTTGGGATGAACATCTTCTACTTATTGAGTTTGCTTACAACAATAGCTACCACTCAAGCTTTGACATGGCTCCCTTTAAAGCCTTATATTATAGGCATTGTAGATCCCTGGTTGGGTGATTTGATGTGGGAGAGATGGCTTTATTGGGCCCAAATTTTGTTATGGAGGCTTTAGAGAAGTTAAGGTTGATAAAGGAGAGGTCGAAGACGCCCCAAAGTAGACAAAAGTCTTATTCCGATATGAGGAGAAGAGACCTTGAGTTTAATATTGATATTTGGGTTTACTTTAAGGTCTCACTCATGAAGGCTATGGTCCGATTTTGCAAGAAAGTGAAATTGAGCCCAAGGTTTATGGGACATTATAGAATTTTGAGGAGAATTGGTAAGGTTGTCAATGAATTGGAGTTGCCTATGTATATGAATATGGTTCATCCAGAATTCTATGTGCCTATGTAGAGGAAATATGTTAGTGACCCAAATACTATAGTGCACCTGGAAGTAGTGGGTGTTGTGGAAGATAACATGACCTATTAGGAGGTCCTAGTAGAGATATTGGATAGACAAGTGTAAAGGTTAAAGAACAAAGCTGTAGCATCCACTAGGGTCCTTTGTAGGAATCAACAAGTTGAAAGTGCCACATGGGAAGCCTAAGTGAACATGAAAAAGCGATATCCATACCTCTTCCACTCCACTCAAGCTGAAGGTTATAAATTAAGTCCTATCTATGATTTAAAGTCTTAAGTTTCAATGCTCATGTCATTTTTGCATGCATTCATGTTCATGGTAATAAGTTAATGTTATTTATTTTGACATTGATGTTGAGACTTTTTGAAAATGTTGTTTAAGTGCATTTTTTGAACTCATGTTGGGCTGAAAGTTTCATAATTGCTTCTCTTTCGCATGGTTCTTTGACATTCGGGGATGAATATTCCCAAAAGGGATATATTGAAACACCTTTATGAGCTTCAAAATGCCCCATAATCATATTTTCCAAATATCTAAAAAATCATGCATGAATTCAAAAATCCGACTTCATATTCTTGATCAGGAGTCAAAATTGTGTGGAAAATGAGTAAAACCTGGATTTTAGAGGCCCTATAGCAAAAAATAATTTTCTCTAATTAATCAATTTCCAGATAGCCTGCGCAATGTATAGTGTAAATTGGTGAGGGGTGCCTGATTCGCGTCGCGTTTGGGGCATGCACCAGTGTAAAATTTTTCCTATTTTTCATATTTCATCCAAGGGCATTCAATTTAATAACTAATGCCCATTTAAATGTGAAATACTCCATACTGAGCCATTTTTCAAATATTGACCTCACAAAATCCTCTCTAATCCTCTCCAAGACTGTATCAAAATCCCCATTCAGATTCAACGATCTCAAGAAAAACTTTGGATTTCAAGCACCCAATCCAAGCTTGAAGTCTCCTTCAAGTTCACTCCAACAAATTCCAAGCTTAAGTACGTGGGTCTTCATACATGGGTCCTTTCACCCATGGAACCCAATCTTTTTATTTTATGAAAATTGCGTGATTTCAAATTGTACTATTTATGGATATCTCTTATTATGAATTATGAATGTAAATTATGTTAGGTTTTATCAAGTATTAATTGATTATGCATGGATATCTATTTTAATCTCAGTCCATGAGTTCATTTATATCTATTGAAGTTATGCATGATGTGAACTATGAAAACTATGAATATGGTGAATTTTGAGATGAGTTCAAGATACTCAAAATGAAGATTTTACTATATATTGTGGATTGATTTTACCTATAAGATTTTACTATAATATTGTGGATTAATCTCCTTCTTGTTATACTCTTGAGTTGCATGATTTTGAACAAGTGTCATGAACCCGCCATGTATTTGATTAAATTACATGACAAGAATTCCTAAGTTGTTGATGAACTGTTGCATGATTTACAAAGGTCAAATGATTTCATGACAATTATGGACTTCTAAGCATGTATTCAATTCATGAAAAGTATCTATGATTTTACAAGTGACAAGTTGAGCTCTATTTCAAGATTTTACTCTCTAGTGAACCATTCATGTCAAGTTGAGGGATTAAACATGATTAATATTTTACCCTCATGTTCAAGTTCAAGTAAGCTCACTAGTAAAGGTCAAGCATGTGAATGAGCTACTCATGTCATGTTGTCATGTCTCTTACAAGTTACTCATGTTTTTATTAAAGTTGTGATTATTTTAAGTATACTGTGGGATTAAGCTTAGCACCAATTGAGGCTTAAGGTGGGTGCTCGACTCAAGGGGTCCTTATGTAAAGTCTTTAGTCTCTAAACTATGTGCCACCATAGGATTATATTATTTCCATAAATGGGCTTTACTAGTGGATTCATCTAGTTCATGTTATCATGTTTGGTTTACCTTGGTAAATAGACTACACCTTATCGAGGGGGTGTCATGCCTCGTATACCTTATCGAGGGGGTGTCATGTCTTAGGTTCCAAGTATTAGCTCGCTTAGTCTATGTTGATTAAGGTCTCCTCCCACATTGTATGATATATTATGCAAGTTAAATATTTTAAATGCATATTTATTATAAGCATTGATCAAACATGTCATTGATATTATATCCATTGCCTATAAGTATGCATTTTTAATATTATGACTTATGTCTTTGTTGGATTGCACCCCGTATACATAGTACATTCCAAGTAATAATGCATACTCTATACCTATACGATATTATCATGTAGTAACCGGAGCTCCTATCGATCCTCCTCCTCCATGTGGCTAGTTCGGTTCTTGAAGAAAGCTTTTGGTGAGTCCTCAACTCCGAGTACAATATCTATTTTATTCAAGATATATTAGGACTTGTTCTCTTATGTTGGATACTTATTATCATGAGAGTGAGCCTGGGAAGTGTCTTGGCCCCTACCATTCTAAAGTAGAAGTGTTGTTGGGTACTATATTTATGCTTATGAGCTCGACTTTTCTTATGTTTTATGATTATGAAAGACTTCCCTTAGTCCCGCTTCCCATTTGTTATCATTTTATTTTGGTTCCATAACTTATGTGTACATCATATGCTAAGAGGCTTGTTGAGGTTGTCTTTGGACTTTCCATTCGCTGTGTCACGTCAAGGCCCTAGGCTTGGGTCGTGACGATTTTCCAACTTAGTATCCCCGGATAAACCAATTCAAATCAAGTATATAGCATGCATAACAATAATTTAAGTTCACCAAACCCTTTGGTCTAATGAGAGGTGAATTTCACTATGTGACTTGGCCTATCTCCATAGTGTGCAATACGAACCATTACCTATAGTCCCAGTCAATATTCCTTTGATCTAGTTCGATTGATTAGATGAGAACACTTTGTCTAATCCTTTTAATAAATATTTTTTCCTATTATTACCACCTAGATCAGGAAAGTAACACTAGGGAAAGTTTCAATGTTGGCCACCACTAGAAAACATGCAAAATGAAGAGAATTAATTAATACATGCAAATAGCCAATCAAAGAATTGCAAAATATTTAGGTGTACTTTGTTAGATCTTTCGTGTTTCCCACACCCCTAGTTTTGGATGTAGCTATTCATGCTATGGGTAGATAAAGAAATTATGAATTGAGAAAATTTATTTAAACCCTTACCCAATTGAATTAAGAATCAAGCAAATCCAATATTAATTGAGATCACAAGATGTAAGATCAAATTAATTCACAAATGTCTTCTTCTCCAAATATTGAGGCCTCCGAGTGTGACGACCTAAAATAGGGGCTAGGCATGATACGACGAACGGGGAGCCTGAAGGGTCCCCAAACAAGCCTCTAAACTTATCATTACACATCATTGATCATGGAAGCATTTAAATGACATAAAAGAGTAGAAATAGGGGCAATGGAACTAAGGGGAAACCTTGCACAACATCGTAATCAAGGGACAAGAGTTAAGGCTCATATAATAGATACATAGCATGTCTAATAACACCCCTACTACATAGATAAAAGCGGGGGCCAAGACAAAGAAACCGAGCTTACCTTCATAGTCTAAATAGAAAGTAAAGAAGAGAGTTTAATACATAATAAGAGAAGCATATACTAAGGTCCTCGAAGTAGAGGACTCACCAACTAGATTGAGTAGCACCGAATTAGCTACGTAAAGGAGAAGGGTAATCAACTTGGGCTTCGATGCCTACATGGTGATATCATATAGGTAAGAGTATGTATTAATACGTTTGAATGTACTAAGTATGTAGGATGCAATGCAATAATAGATAGGCATCATAATCAAAATGCATAACAATAGGCAATAGGCATAATGTAGCAATATGGCATGTATGATCAACGCTAGTGTAAAACATACTTAATTAACTCATGCTCGTATAGGATATTATATGTGTAGAAGAGACCAAGCTATCCATTCAAGGTATAAATACCCTTGGTGGTTGTGCGGTAACAACCCCACACATGGTTGATGGTAATCACACCTTACCAACAGGGTGACGATGTATAAACCCCTCTCATGGTTGATAAGTATAAACCCCTAACATGGTTACTCGGGCTCTTGTCCCCCTTGGATCGGGTATGGTCTAATGCAACACTTTATATAGAGTATATCATATACATAAGCTCATTTTATCATCATATAGTCATTAATATCATATCTCATGCTTTGTACTTTCAACTACTCAAAAAACCACGTACGGATATTTTATCAAACACTTAGAGGGTGTGAAATGATAGTGTAAAACCATGCAATTTATAGATAAAAACATGTAAGAAAATCTATTGTAAAGCCATCAATCAACACCTTGCAATACCTTCAAGACATATACGTCAAAACCCCTTATCAAACCTTACAATAGATCCAAGATTTATAGCTCAAAACATAGCAAAATAGTCACAACTGTACATAGCTTTAACATAGTGTGTAGTGAATTTCATGATAATCAAGACCCATTTGTAAATCAACTTTAAATCAT
>JAOTQJ010155849.1:9617-23117 GCA_025642045.1 Solanum sejunctum | reverse complement strand
GTTGTATTTCATCCTATATATTTAGTACATTCAAATGTACCAACGCATACTCTATGCCTACATGATATCACCATGTATCGCTTGAACATCCTTCTCAAGCTTGTTGATAAGTCCTTTATTTTTGGGATGTTGCTTATGATCTCTTGCTATATACTAAGACTATCGTTACTTTATTCATATATGACTATGAGGGTGAGCCCGGTTGTTTATCGCGGCCCCTACTCTTATATATGAGGTGTTATTGGATATGTTATATATTTTTGCTACCTTGACTCTCTTGTTTCTTGATGATATGATATGTAAGTTTACCGTTAGACCTAATTCCCTTGCTTTTTCTTATCATTTATTGTCATTTTAATTGCTTTGACAACCAAGGATGTGTGATGATATGCTATGAGACTTATTTGGGTTTTCTCCATGTTCTCTATTAGTCGGTCATGTTTAGGTCCTAGGTCTGGGGCATGACAAAGATGGTATCAGAGCACTACATTGTTAGATCGTAGGAGTCTAACACACCGTCTTGATTAGAGTCTTATACATAGTTTTGTTGTGCACCACAACTATGAGTAGGAGGCTGGGAGACGCTTAGGAAATGTTTCCCTTCTTCATGTTCTAACTCATGCTATAGATTTAAAGTAGTTTTCCCCCCTAACGATTATCCTTTGCTCTGCTAGATCATGCCTAACACTACGGGAAGACGATCTTTCACACTCGAGGAGCAGCCAGCCAATGGAGAACTTAGGGATGCTCTCACTTTGCTTTCACAATTGGTGGCTAATCAAGTCAACCAAGGGGCCTAAGCCCCTCATGCTCTTACACTGGCATCTTAGGTGAGAGATTTCATGAGGATGAATCCCCCGGAATTCCATGGGTCGAAGGTGAGTAAGGACCCTCAAGAGTTCATTGATGAGGTCCACAAGATTTTGTCTATCATAGATGTGAGGCCGAAGGATAAGGCAGAGTTGGCAGCCTACCAAATCAAAGGAGTACCACAAATATGCTACAACCAATGGAAAGAGGAAAAGGGAGTCAACAATGTGGTTCTATAGGAAGAGTTCAAACAAATAAATTTTTCTCTCTTAAGCTTAGGGAAGACAAATTAGTGGAGTTTATAAATTTGAGATAAGGGTCCATGTGTATGAGGGAGTATGCCCTCTAGTTCACCCACTTGTTCCTCACTTGATTACTAACCCAAGGTCAAGAATGAACAAATTTGTGTTGGGTGTTTATAACATGGTTAGTGAGGAGTGTTGGTCTGCCATATTGATTAGTGACATGGACTTATCACATTTGATGACCTATGCCAAAAAACTAGAAGAGGAGAAATTGAGGAAGAAAAGGGGATGTGAGGCTAAGAGTGCCCATTTTGAAGGTAAGTTCCAAAAGAGTGACTGATTCTATCGAAACCAAAGGTCTTCTCATGCATTTCAAAGAGGTTTGCAAATGATTTCTTGAGGGCCAAAGGTAGTAGGGGTGTGGATCCTATTGATGTGTGTCTAAAGTGTGGTAAGCGTCATGGTGGCCCATGCTTGAGGGATATCGATGCTTGCTATGGTTGTGGGAAAATGGGGCATAAGGAAATAAATTGCCCTCAAAATTGTAACAAGGCTAAGGAGGTTCATCCTCAAAGTGCTAATGTGGTTCCTTTAGGGAAAAGGGGCTAACAAGATAGTGCCCCATGGCACAACTAGTTTTGTACTTTTCATAGGAGGCAAGGGGTTGATTAGGTCCCCGATGTTGTTATCGGTATGTTAAAAATCTTTGACTTTGATGTGTACGCATTTATTGATCTGAGTAACACTTTTTCTTTTGTTATGAATTTGCTACCAAAAGATTCCATGTTGATCCCAAATTATTGCATGAGTCATATGAGGTGTCTACTCATATTGGTGCATATGTTGTTGCTATAAAAGTCTATAAGAGTTGTCCTATTTGCATCATACATAAAATATTGCCTTGTGATCTTGTTGAGTTGGACATGATTGATTTTGATATCATTCTTAGGATGGATTGGTTGCATATATACTATGCTTCTATTAATAGTAGAATCCATAAGGTAAAATTCCAATTCCCAAATGAACCCATCCTTGAGTGGGAGAGTCATGATGTGGTGGTCAAGGGTAGGTTCATCTCTTGTATTAATGCCCGTAAGTTGGCCTATAAGGGGTGTCTTAACCATCTTGTAAGGGTTAGGGATGTGGAGTCCAAATTCTTTCCCATAGAGTTAGTCCCAATTGTTAATGAGTTCCTTGATGTCTTTCCAAATGACCTTCCTGGTGTTCCTTTCAAAAGAAAATAGATTTTGGCATAGACCTCCTTCCCGATACTCAACCTATTTCTATTCCCCCTTACCTTATGGCCCAAGCGGAGTTGAAGAAGTAGAAGGAACAATTGAGGGACTTTTTATAGAAGGGATTTATTAGGCCTAGCCAATCACCTTGGCATGTATCGGTGTTGTTTGTGAAAAAGAAGGATGGGTCCTTTAGGATGTGTATTGACTATCGACAAATCAATAGGGTCACCATCAAGAATAGGTATCCTTTTCCAAAGATTGATGATTTGTTTGTCCAATCTCAAAGGTCTAGCCATTTTTCTATGATTGATCTTCGATCTATGTATCATCAAGTGAAGGTGAGGGAGTGTGATATTTCCAAGATGGCCTTTCGGACTAGATATGGTCATTAGAAGTTTGTTGTGATATCTTTTGGGTTGACCAATGAACCGGCCATCTTCATGGACCTTATGAATAGGGTCTTCAAACCCTACCTTGATTTATTTGTTATGGTATTCATTGATGATATTTTGATTTATTCTCGTGGTGAGGAGGAGCATAGGGCTCATTTGAGGGTTGTGTTGCAAAGATTGAGGGAGGAGAGGCTATATGCAAAATACGAAAAGTGTGAATTTTGGTTGAGGGAGGTTGCCTTCCTAGGACATGTGGTGTCGGGGATGGTATTAAAGTGGATCCTAAGAAGACCAATGTGGTTAAAAATTAGCCTAAACAGTTGACCCCGTCGGACATTGGGACTTTCTTGGGCTTAGTGGGGTATTATCAAAGATTCATGAATGGGTTCTCTTATATTGCTTTCACTTGACAAAGTTGACTCAAAAGAAGGCCAAGTTTGTGTAGACCGATGAGTGTGAGAGGAGCTTCCAAACCTTGAAATATAGACTTGTGTCCGCTCCTATATTGTCACTACCAGATGGGCTAGAGTGATTTGTTATGTATTGTAATGCTTCTATACTTGGGTTAGGTTGTGTTCTAATGTAAAATGCTAAGTTAATAGCCTATGCTTCTAGGAAACTCAAAGTGCATGAAAAGAACTACCCTACCCATGATCTTTAACTAGCCGCCATGGTATTTGCATTAACGATTTGGTATCATTACTTGTATAGAGTGCATGTTGATGTGTTCACCTATCATAAGAGCCTCCAATATATCTTCACTCAAAAAGATCTTAACTTGAGGCAAAGGAGATGGTTAAAACTTCTTAAGGACTATGATATAAATGTGCATTATCATCCAGGTAAGGCTAATGTGGTGGCGGATGCTTTGAGTAGGGTGTGTATGGCTAGCCAAGCTCATGTTGATGGTAGTGATAGGGAGGTCCATCATTTGGCTAGATTGGCAGTTAGGTTGGGGGAAGTGGATAATGGTGTTATTATTATAATTGATGATTCTAAATCCTCATTGGTTGAGGAGGTAAAAGCTAAAGAAGATCTTGACCCCTCCTTGTTAGAATTAAAGGCCTTGGTGAAATAGGGCAAGGTAGAGATTTCCTCCCAAGGGGGATATGGTTCTTTTAGATACCAAGGTTGGTTGTGTGTGCCTTATGTTGATGGCTTGATAGAAAAGATCCTTGATGAGGCCCATAATCCATCTAATTCTGTTCACCCCGATTCTACTAAAATTATACAGATTTGAGTGAGGTGTATTGGTAAGGAGACATAAAGAGGGACATTCCCAAATTTGTTTTCGGTTGTTATAGTTGTCAACAAGTCAAATCCAAACATCAAAGGTCAGGTGGCCTAAGTGGGAGGTAATTAATATGGATTTTGTAGTTAGGTTGCCCAAGATTAGAAAAGGTTTTGATTCAATTTGGGTTGTAGTTGATAGGATAATGAAATTGGCTCACTTTCTACCAGTTAAAGACAACATATTAGGCTCAAGAGAATGCTAGGTTGTACATCCATGACTTGGTGAGATTGCATGGGGTTCCTTTATCCATCATATAGGATCGTGGAGCTCAATTAATTCATATTTTTGGAGATCTTGGAAGGGGTCTTGGTACTAGAGTTAAGCTTTCTACGGCCTTCCACCCTCAAACAGATAGAAAAGCCTAAAGGACCATTTAAACCCTTGAGGATATGCTTAGAGCTTATGTGTTGGATCTTAAAGTTTGTTGGGATGATAATCTCTCATTGACAGAGTTTTCCTACAACAATAGCTATCATTCTAGCATCAGTATAGCTCCATTTTGAGGATCTTTATAGTAGACGTTGTAGATCACTAGTTGGTGGTTTGAGGTAGGTAAGGTGTCCTTGTTAGGACTAGATATGGTTATGGAGGCTCTTGAAAGGTTAGGATAATTAGGGAAAGATTGAAGACGGCCCAAAGTCATCAAAAGTCTTATGCCGATGTGAGGAGAAGGGAGCTTGAATTCGAAGTTGATGATTGGGTTTATTTTAAGGTGTCATCCATAAAGGGCGTGATCTATTTTGGCAAGAAGGGCAAGTTGAGGCCTAGATATTTGGGCCCTTATAGGATGATGAGAAGGATCGGTAAGGTGGCCTACGAGTTAGATTTTCCTATAGAAATGGAATTGGTTCATCCGGTCTTTTATATGCCTTTGTTGAGAAAGTGTGTCGGTAATGCCAATGCTATTGTGCCTTTTGATGTTGTGGGGATAGTTGAAGACAATTTGACTTATCAAGTGGTTTCGGTTCAGATTTTCGATAGGCAAGTGAAGAGATTAAGGAACAAGGATATGTTTCCGTTAAGGTCCTTTGGAGGAATCAACAAGTTGAAAGTGCTACATGAGAGGCCGAAGCGGACATGTAAAAGCAATATCCTTACCTTTTCCACTCCACTCAAGTCTAAGGTGACACTCTAAGTTCCTTATGTAATTTTATGTCTAAGTTCAGCCTATGACATATGCATACATTCATGTTTAAATTGACAAGTTCATGATGATTTCACACTTATGATCAAATTTTTGAAATGATATTTAAGTGCATTATTGCATGCTTATGTGGTTGAAATTGTCATATTTTTGTCGCTCATATACATTTTTTTAGAATTTGGGGACAAATGTTCCTAGGGGAGAGATATTATAATGATCACAAAAAGTGTCCGAAAATGTGCCTCGAAAGTGTCTAGAATCATAATTTTTGTATATCTAAAAATTAGTGCACAATACCAAAAATCCAACTTAATATTCTTATTCAAGGGATCAAATTGAGTAAAATAGGTCTAAATCCAATTTAAGAGTAACCGTATCAAAATTTGGAAATTGTAAAGTGCAATTTCCATAGAGGTTTTCACGCCCTTGGCGCAAAGCTCCAAGGGCGCGCCTTTGTGTATATTTTTTATCCAGTTTTGGATTTCGGTCCAAGACTTTTAAGTCTTGGGCCTAAGTGTTCTCAAACGTGAAAATTCCTATACTTAACCATTTTCACCTTCATATCATTTTAAACATTCCCCAATACTCATTCAAACACTTAGCCAAATATTTTACTCCTAAATTCAAGTCTCAAAACCCTCTTCGGATCTAAGGTTTCCTCTCAAGCTTCAAGTCTCCATCTCTAATCTTCATATAGTTCATCTCCAAAGCTAAAGTATGTGGGTTTCTTTCATGGGCTCCTTTTATCCATGATGTCCAAGCTTCCTTTTTTCCTAAATTCCATGATTTAAAGTTGATTTACAAATGGGTCTTAACTATTATGAAAACCATTGCTCACTATGCTGGGGTTTATGAAATTATGATTGTTTTACTATGTTTTGAGCTATGAATCTAAGATCTAATGTGAGATTTGATGAAGAGTTTTGATGTATATTGCTTGAGGGTGTTACCAAGTATCTATTGATGATTTTACATTGAATTTTATAGCATGATAACATTCTTGAATTGCATGATTTTACACTAGCACTACACATCCTCTAAGTGTTTGATAATATATCCGGTTATGGTTTCTTGAGGAATTGAAGGTCCAATGCATGTCTTACGAATTGATGATAAAATGATGATGAAAGGATGATGAAAGGATGAAGGAATTATGATGAAATAAGTGTATATGTATATGATACTATCTCTATAGTGTAGGGGATGACCAATCCTAGCTTGGGGGATTATAGGCCCGGGTAACCTATTGAGGGGGTTTGTACCTTGGTCGCCTGGCTCAGTGCATGGTAGGCCCGAGTAACCTTGTTGGGGGTTTGTACCCATCAACCTTGTTGGGAGGTTTGTACTCCATCAAGTTCATGAAGGGGTTTGTACCTCATGCGCCTATCCAAGGAGGTGGTAGGCCTTGGATTGCACTAAGAATGGTCACTCCTTACACTTACTTTATGATCCATATAAGCATGGTTTACTACAAGCATCTTCTATGCATGTCGTATTGCTATATGTACTCATTGCATATACTTATACAGTTCGATTATGTTACCATCACTTATTGCATTGTATCCTATATACTTAGTACATTCAAACATACTAATGCATACTCTATGCCTACATGATGTCATAATATAGGAACCGGTTGCACCGCTTGATCTTCTTCCTCCTCCACATGGCTAGTACAATTATCTCTCAAGCTTGTTGGTGAATCCTCTATTTCAGGGACATTGCTTATGATATCTTGCTATGTACTAATATTATCTTACCTTTATTCATGTATTGACTATGAGAGTGATCCTGGTTATTTGTCGTGGCCACTGCTCTTGTCTATGTAGTATAGATGTGGTTGCACATGTTATGTATCTATGTTATGAGCCTTGACTCTCTTGTTTCTTGATGATATAATATGGAAGTTTACCCTTAGCCCTAATTCCCTTGCTTATGCTTATCTCTTATTGTCATTTTAATTGGTTCCACGACCAAGGAAGTCTAGTGATATATTATGAGGCTTGTTTAGGGCTCTTTCAGGTTCCTCATTCTCCAGTCATGTCTAGACCCTAGAATTGTGGCATGACACTTTGGATAATCAACAAGCTTGTGACCCATCTTGCCACACCCAAAGCAAGCACTCGAACACCATAAGTACTTCTTGGGGTGAGCCTTTCAATATTTATCACATCAAGGAGGTAATCTTCCACCTTCAATCTATGCCTTGGGAGAAGAAACTCTAGCATTAAGAAACCTCGCATTAGAAACTTGGCCTTATTGGAAGTGACCATAACCACCACCACTATTAGAGTTAGAGAACCCACCATCATAGCAGGCCCTCTTAGAATCCTAAAGCTGAGATTGATCTAACATATATGAAGGAATCATATAACAAGAGACTAGTATAGTAATATGCCATGAGATGCATGATGCATGAATACAAAAATACTTCATATATAACGAGGATGGGACTATAACCAACATAAGACCAAGTGAGCTATAACTTAGAACTCTATCATCTTCCCTACAATGGATAAAGAGGTAATCTACTTGCCAAAGGTAGATCTATTAACATTCATCATCATTATTATCCAAAGGGGCATAAACATATACCTATGTTAGGCATATAGTTCAAGAGAAAGAAGTATGGACCCTTGGAGATTGCCCACCCTTCCTCCAATCCCATCAGTGCTAGGTTATTATCTCACAAGAGTACATATACATATACGTGGTTGTAAAAGAGGCATAAGACTTTCAAATCGTTTACATGTATACTTATGCTTAAAGTCCAAGTCACATTTCATAATCATGCATAATTAGGCTTAAAAGCCAAACATATTTCATACTCATGCATACTTGGGCTAAAAAGTCAAATCATACTTCATGTCATACTTTCATGCATAGGAATAGCTCTATTAAGTACATAGATATGAAAAAAGAGTATGGACCCTTAGGTATAGCCCTCCATGCCTCTGATCCCAATTCTATGTTCCTTCATACATAAACATTTTTGTGTAAAACACCCATCATTAGCTGAAAGAGCCACAATTATAAATATTTATGTGATCACACTTTTGTGATACCTATACTTTACTTGAAAACAGAATCATCATCATAATTGGGACTTAGCTCACATCATACCTTCATGAAAACCATAGTTCATGTATACATATGCCATGAATTATATGAGAATAGCATGGGCGATAGAGATTTAAACTTAAATCATCAATACAATATGAAATTCTAGTAAATCCATAAGTAAAATCATAATTTACATTAACCATGCTTAAATCAAGCTTTAAAGGGGATATGCATATTTAAATATTCATAATTTCAATGCAATTCATCATATTAGGACTTAAATCACCTTACATCAATAGTAAAATAAAGCTCATACATCAATTGAATTAAATAAACAATAATCTTAAAAATTCATAATCAAAGTAAGCTATATTTCATAGAAATCAAGTAAAAGAGTTTTGGGTCTTCATGGTTGAAAGGGGCCATGAATGAAACCCACATACCTAAGTTCGTCAAGAACAAGAAGAATTTGATGAATATTGGAGTCCTTCCTTGAATCCCAAGCTAATTCTCCACTAGCGTTTTAAAGGAGTATTTAAGAGTGAGTTGAAATAAATTTAAGTGTAAGAGTAAATTTGAATAAGCAAAATAGAGTTTAGGTCATTTGAATATCTTTCGATAGCATAGAAAGTCACAAAAGATCCTTAGGAGAAGTCAAAATTACAAAAACACCATCAATGAATAGTGTAGAAAAATGTTGTCAGGGGTTCATATGGAGGGGTGTATGGCTCGTACCAAGGTATACGGTCCGTGTGCCATTTCGTGATTTGAGACGTAGAAGAATTTTTACTAACAAAGGTCTAAGATAGTAATTCTATACTTAGAAGAAAATTGGACGTTATCACCCATACAAATGACTTCATGGCCTGTTCGAGGTTACACAGACCATATGGCCTCCCGTGAAGCTTTACTTAGAAAAATTCTTGTTAATTAAGTTTCGAGATGGTGATCCAATAAATATTTCTCTCCAACTCTCATACAGAAGGCCTCACAGACTATGAAAGTCTATACATCCGTGAGAGGCCCATATGTGAAGTGCCTTGGCCAAAATATGGATTTTCAAGTCCAAGGCCCTCCACATAGCACACTACACGGATTGGGTGAGGTTCATGTGTGGTATGCCTTGGTCTTAAACTCCACATTAAAGCCAATACTCTACACACAAGGTCCAGTGCCACCTAAAAGCACCTTTATATAGTCTGTATACCTTACACGCCCCCATGGAGCTCTCTCTGAAGTGTCACCTTGGTCCAAAAATTCTCGAAACCAAATTTCCATGCTCCATTAAGGTTATATAAAGTTTGGGTCCTTACACTAGGCCATTAGCAATGAGGGGTATATGAATGATGAATTTCAATTGAGAGTCAAGGTGGTGCCATTTGTTTACTACTAATCATAGAAAATGTCATCTTTTACATCATAATGAATCTCGGATGGAGCCAAAGATTGGCTATTGTTTGGCCTTGGAGTATGATGGAATGAAGCAAAATATCTCTTTAAACTATCTGTGCTTTTTTAATTTGTGAAGTAGTAGTTAGTCAATGCAACTTTCGACGCTCCTCATGGGTCATCTGGAAACAGTCGCTTTATGTTTTTAAACGTAGGGGTTAGGCTGCGTACTTCTGACCCCCCCTTACCCCGCAATGAGTTTGAGCCTTTTGAGGCACTGGGTATGTTGTTGTTGTTGTTGTTGTTGTTGTACTATGCTTTGCTTGCTTCAGATGAAAGAAAACTTTGAGAGATTGGCTCATGAGGACCCTCACGATCATCTTAATAAATTCATTAATGTATATAGTCCTTTCTATTTCAAAAACATATCTGAAACAAACCCAAAAAGTGCCCAAAGATATGCCTCAGAAGTGCACAAAATCATAATTTTCATATGTCTCAAAATTTGTGCGCGATATCAAAATCCAAATTCATATTTTATTCAGGGGGCCATTTTGAGTAGAAAATTGGTCTACCCAGATTAACAGCAAACAATTAGCAATTTCATTTTTTCAAGTGATGATTTCCACTGAGCTTACCACACCCCTGACGTGACGCGCCAAGGGCACGCACTAGCATTAATTTTGGCCAAGTTTTGTCTTCGGTCCAAGACTTAAAAGTCTTGGACTATGTGTTTCTAAATGTGAAAGTTCCTGTTCTAAGCTATTTTTTACCTTCATATCATTCTAAACATTCTCCAATACTCATTCAAACACTTAGCCAAATATTTACTCCTAAACTCAAGTCTCAAAACCATTTCTGGATTCTTAAGGATTGCACTCAAGCTTCAAGTCTCCATTTCTATTCTTCATCAAGTTCATCTCCAAAGCTAAGGTATGTGGGTTTATTTCATGGGTTCCTTTCACCCATGATACCCAAGCTTCCTTTTTACTTAAATTTGTATGATTTAAAGATGATTTACTCATGGTCTTATTTATTATGAAAATCACTGCACACTATGTTGGGCTTTATGAAATTGTAACTGTTTTGTTATGTGTTGAGCTATGAAACCAAGCCCTATTGTAAGATTTGATGAAGAGTTTTAATGTATATTGCTTGAGGGTGTTACCAAGTATCTATTTATGGTTTTATATTGGATTTTCTAGTAGGATAACGCTCTTGAATTGTATGGTTTTACATTATCACTATACACCCTCTAAGTGTTTGATAAAATGTCCGGTTATGATTTCTTGAGGAATTGAAGGTCCAATGCATGTTTTATGAGCTGAATGACTATATGATGATGATATGATGATTAAATATGATGAAAATTATGATGAAATTATGATTAAATGAATGTATGTATATGAGGAATATATGATCATGAAGTGAATATGTGTATATGGTATTCTTTGTATAGTGTTGGAATGTGACGACGCCCTACTCAGGGTTTGCATACTAGGTAACCTTGCCAAGGGGTTCGTACCTTGATAATATAGCGGGGATTTGTACTCCGGCACCATAGGTGGTAAGGTGCAACTATCCATCAACCTCATTGGGGGTTTGTACCCATCAACCTATTGGGCGATTTGTACTCCGGCACTATGGGTGGTAGGTTGCAATGACCCACCAATCTATTGATGGGGTTTATACCTCAATCACCAAGGATGGTAGGGTGTGACGATCCACCAATAGTTTAATGGTATTTTCTTACACCTATGTTATGTCCTAAGTAAGCATGTTTTACTTAAGTATTAACCATATATGCCATATTGTTGCTATGCTAGCTATTGTTTATCTCTATGCATTGGACTATGATGCCTATCTCTTGTTGCATTGCATCCTACATACTTAGTACATTCAAATATCCTAACGCATACTCTCTGCCTACATGATGTCACTATGTAGGAACCGGAGCACAGCTTGATCATCCTCCTACTCCACATGGCTAGTTCTATTATCCTACAAGCTTGTTGGTGAGTCCTCTATTTTTGGAACATTGCTTATGATCTCTTGCTATGTATTAAGACTATATTTCTTTTGGTTATGTATTAACAATGAGAGTGTGCCTGGTTGCTTGTCTTGGCCTTTGCTCTTATCTATGTAGCAGAGGTGTTGTTAGACATGTTATGTATCTATGTTATAAGTCTTGACTCTCGTGTTCTTGATGTTATGATATGGGAATTTACCTTTATTCCCAATTACCTCATTTATGCTTATTTCTTATTATCATTTTAATTACTTTCACGATCAATGATGTGTAATGATATGCTATGAGACTTGTTTAGGGTTCTTTTGGGTTTCCCATTCACTTGTCATGTCTAGCCCTAGGCTTGGGCCGTGATAATATTCAAGAGTTGATTCATTTGATGTTATTTCCTTTCTCCTTAATGGAAGAAGCTAATAAATGGTTGGGATAGTTTCCAAAATATTCTATTACCTCATGGGATGAGTTGATTTAATTGTAATGACCCAACCTAGGGTCCTAGTCGTCACACAGCAAATGAGATTCCTGAAGGTACCTCACTTAATTCATCTTTAGCATCTTAAGCATTCATAGGCATTAAGTAAAACCTTTGAACAAAAAAAGTAAGGAAGAAGGGACAAAGGGCCATTTTGACACAACATTAAAAAGTAGTGGAAATACTATAGTCAACTTGTTTGTTCATATGCATACCATCTACATCATAAACAGATGGGATTGATATCAGTTGATCTCTATCAAATGGAGAGAAGTCCAAAATAGTGCAATATAGAATGTAAAATCCTCTGAATGGCTACAAATATATTATCTTAAATAAAGCAAAGATACAAGATAGAAGAAAAAAGTGGAGGGAGTCCCGAACTAAGTGCTCACCATAATAAAACTACTAGACTTGGATGCCAAAAGCTAGTCTCGAGCAGGTGGAGGAGTGTCGGTCCATACATAGTTAAATTATGCAGGAAAAATATGTGTTAGTATGTTTGAATTTACTATGTTATATGAGATGTAATGCATGGATGAAATTATAATTCCATCATTATTAAATTTAACAGATGAGGATATCTATACAATAAAATGTACATAAGTGAGCTTACAAATACACAAAGTATATGACTCAAGATCAATATGAGATAATGCATAAGAAAGCACGTAAGGTAAAAACATAGCATAAGATCATAAGCTTGTGGAAATGAACCTTAACCAACATATAGACCATGTGAGCTACTACATGGAATTAAACTTAACCCCCTACGTTGGCACGGGGAGACAACTTATCGAGTGGAGCTCTATCAACCTTAGCATACATCATAATAACATAAATGGACTATGTACATTCACTAGCCTAGCCTACAAGGGCTCCTATGGTGGCACGTATTTAATGTGACAAATAGTTGCTTCTAAGGTTCCCTTACCGAACCTCACCATAAGGTCATATTCGGTGCTAAGTCATTCCATATAATCTTTAAAGTTCAACTTAGAATCATAAGTAGAAATCATAAGAGTATCTCAAACTTAGGAATCACCAAGTGAGAATTGTCCTTTCATCTTGGAGACCTTTTTTAAACATCTTTTAGGGCAATTAGCATCGTACTCATATCTTTGATAAAATTAGTTTTGAAATGCTTCATTAATGCCCTAATCATAATCATAAGTCATATAAAGCTTTATTTGAAAATTAGGTGGGCTTAGTTTTATCATGGAACAATCATAAATCGCATAAGTCATAGGAAATTTCTTTTAAAAGGAACATCAAAAATGGCCATAGGAAATTTCTTTTAAAAGGAACATAAAAAATGGCTAGCCTTAATCATATCAAAAATCATTATGGAATCAACATCCTCCTTCCAATATGCATATATTTGGTTAACAAGCTAATTACTAACTTCATATATATATATATAT
>JAOTQJ010155839.1:0-29816 GCA_025642045.1 Solanum sejunctum | reverse complement strand
ATGTATTATGGTTTTTGGAGTATATCGGAAGGCTTGAATATGGTAGATATAAGTTTGAATCACTGCTTCCCTATTTTACTATTTACGTCGCAATAGCATTTTGGGGCATTTTGATGTTTGGTGGTATTGGAAAAGGTTTGTTGATGTTATAGTTTGTTGTTGTTGTTGTTGATTGATTATTTGAGTTGGTTTGAATTCTCGAGACAGTGTATTTTAAGGGGAAATACTGCCGAAAGTTTTATAAATTGAGAACTATAAAGTTAGGAATTAATGTATGATATAGATATTAATTGTTGGCATTATCATAACTATGTAGACATTGAACGTCCAAAAGTCTAAGTTTGGATTGACCTTATGTTGGAGCTAGTTGGAAAGCGAAATTGAGGTATGTAAAGATTTTCTACATTTTGTCATGAATTAGTAAGCTTATTCAACGTTGTACATTTGAAAAGTCCCTTTCTTTTACAATTTGGGTCTGAAAATAATCTATGTTCATTTTTGGCCAATCATACAATAAATTTACTTCATCTTAAATTTTTGAGTTTTGAACCCATGAATAGTGTTCATTTGACTGGAATTCAAGAGTTAGAAAGCTATAAGCTCAATTTGTTTCGAAATTATCTCTAAATGTGAATTTGAGCAGTTTTGGCAAAATCTCAGAAAAGAATAACTACTTGATTTCAAAAGTGAACATTTTGCATATTGCTAAGTGTTTCAAACTCATTTTTATGCATATGATTGTCATGACTCTGTTCGTACCCTTTTGGCCTCGTTCACCGATTCCTGGGCCGATTGATATCGTGCGTATGTGTAACTATATGTATGTATGTGTATATATATTTTGAAGTAGGTTGGATGCGGTGGGTCGGTTTGCCCATGGGCCAACTTTGCTTAGCTTGGAGACATAAGGAGCTAGGCTTAGGATGACATCATGACGTGTGAGTGTTGTGTCAAGTTCGCCCCAACTCACGAGAGTGCGTGACACCATCGCCTCGTCTCAATAAATGGGCATGATGATCTTTATGCATTACGATACGTGAACGTTTGGTGTCGTCGCCCTGGTTCACCTATCCTATGATGCGAGTGCTTGGCCGTTGTTCGCCTCGGCTCACCTATGTTAAAGTTGGGATTTGTGTTGGACATTTTGGAGATTTGAAACTTCTAGTGTTATGCTGTGGTATGGCGCGAGTTTGGAGGTCGCCATCGTTCCTGTCCAGTGTGCATTATTTTGATGTTTGAATAAATAAATAATTTGATGTTTACATACTGGTTTGACTTTTATATTTTCTTATTCGAATTATTACTCTCATTATATTTTGGACTTTCTACTTTACATACTTGGTATGCATTTTGTACTGACCCCCTCCCTTCAGGGGCTGCGTTCATGCCCGCAGGTACAGATGAACAAGTGAGAGGTCCATCTTCTTAGAATCTTCGCCTACCATTTAAGTGCTCCCTTGCCTTAGGAGCAGTCTGTTGTTATATACATGTGTTCTTATTTTCTATACTTTGCATTTGTATATATTCGAGGTTATGACGGGGCCCTATCCTATCCTAAGATCTAGTTTGTGTGTATAGAGGTCTGTGGATACGTGTGGGTGTGGGAACTATATTGGTGTGACATCATTTGTATGATATGGTTGTTGGGCAGTTCTACCGCAGCGGTGACCTTGTTGGCCTATATATATATATATATATTCATATAGTGATATTTGCTATTGCTGGGTTCGCTGTTTGCAAGTGAGGCTAGTCAGTAAAACAGAGGAAACTTTGTCAAAATTTTGAGAAATTCCTTAGCTATTGTGAATGAAGATTTGCTTTAATGTATGTCTAGGTGCCCAACCGGCACTAATCACGGCCCTGAGGTTGGGTCGTGACAGGTTATTTACTAGAACTTTACCTAAAAATTTATTTTAAGGTTATAATCTCTAGTTTAATTAAAAAAGTTGTATAACAATGAACCTATTCACCCAAGAACTGAACAATCAGTGTCAATAAGTCGTAAATAGCCCACAGTCACTACACCAAAGCCCAAACTGATAAAATATTCGTGAAACCACTGAAATGACATAGAAGGTCCTTACAAATTATTGGATTGAGGGCAGTGTTGGTTATATCTTCTACATTACCTGAATTCTTACATTATGCGATTATGAGAGTGCTTGAAAGGGGTTGGCTGGAGCTGTAAAGAACTATATTTTCATGATTTATGCATGTTCTATTTAAATGGCGAGCCCACCTAGTTTTCATATAAAGTCTTGCACGATTTATGATGATGATTAGATCCATGAAGTTAAGTTTTAGATTTTAATTTGTCAAAGATATAAGCAAGTTGATAATTTTCCTAAAGATGTTTAACAAAGGTCCCCAAGATGAAAGGATAATACTCTCTTGGTGGTTCCTAAGTTTGAGCTACTCCTATGATTGCTACTAATGATTATAAGTTATTTTGAAAAAGATTCTAATGGATAACTCAGCACCGAGTGGACTTGAGATCGGAATTCATTCTGTTAGTTGAGGCATGACTCATTAAAAATAAATCTCAATGTCCCCAACTCTTCATCACCATCTGAGCCCTGGTAGGCTAGGCTATTGGATCCGCATAGGTCATACATTTTATTAAGATTTATACGAAGTTGATAAAGTTCCACCGAACAAGTGGTCTCCTCATGCCAATGCAGGAGGTTATGCTAGATTCCATGTTATAGCTCACATGATCTTATATCTCAGTTAAGGTATTCTTCCACAAGCTTATGATTCTTTGATATGATTCTATTACATGTGATTTTTCATGCATTAACTCTTATTCATATTGAGCTATATTACGTGTGCATGCTTAAACTCACTTTATGTATTTTTTATCTTATATGTACTTATATGGTTTATTTATGAAAGATGGTATTACTATTTCATGCATACATTACATCTCACATACTTAGTAAACTCCAACATACTAAAATATATTTTTCCTGCATGTTTAACCATTTAGAAATAGGTACTCCTCCACTGGCTCATGGCTAGTGTACGACATTCAAGTCCAACACTTTTATTTGTGGTGAGCCCTTAGTTCAGGACTCGACCATTTTCCACCTTATGTTGTATTTTATTTTGAGATAATGTATTTATGGCCCTTTTAACGTATTTACTTTTTGTGTTGTTATAGCACTGCTAATGTTTATAGGCTTGGAGAACTAAAAGTTTAGAATTTTTGCTGATTGTTGATCCTACGAGCCACTCTATGGCTCGTATAAGTATCCATGAGTCATTAGTGAATTCATGGAAAGTGCCTAGTGAAAATGGAAAATTTGAGAATTTCTAGAAGTTGGCTTACATGTTACCAAACAGACTGCTTAAGGAACCAAGACCTGTCATCAGTTCTCATTGGCAGAGGCTTTGAGGAATCAAAAATTTGTCTTAGTGTGAAAAAAACTTACAGAAGGGTATATGGCCCGTAAGTGGAATGATGGGTCATCCTGCATGTTTATGACTTAGAAGCTGCAATTCCAGTAGCTCACCTTTTCTCACACCTAATTCCATGAGGTAAGGTACGGATCATAGGTGCATCCATGGCACGTAGAAGGGGTTTTGTGGACGGCTCTAGCTGTTTTTAATGAAGGGTATTTTTGAAGTTTCAACTTTGTATAAGCCCTAAACTATGTGTTTTTGGCTACCCTAGCTAAACTAACTGACCAAAACTTCTATATGATCCCATTCCTAAGTCATTCAAAGCTTTTAGTTCCAAAAATTCTCTCAAGGGTTCTCAATAATTTTCTCTTAGTCAACAGTTTCAGTGAAGCTAAAGCTTGAAGGATTTGATTAAGGATTTTCAGATTGTCTTCTCCAATTCTAACGATCCTACTTGAGGTATGTAGGGCTTCATTCATGGATTAGTTTCCTCCATGAAGCCCAATCCAAAATCTTTTTTTTTTTAATGAAATTTCATGATGAATTCTTATGGGCTTTAAGCTATAATTCCTAATGCATGGATTATGATTCCTATATGATGATTAGGTCTAATTATGCATGAATTATGATGAATTACATGATGGATATGATTTTTCAAGAAAAAGTATGTGGTTTCAAAGTATGCATGATTAGGGATTAACGATTTGATATTAGTTCCTTTATTAATGACCCAATTTAATTTCAATTACATATTTCTATGAATCCTACTCAATTGCATGATTTTCACTCTAATGTCTATGAGCCCACACTTAGCCCTAGTTTCTTGTGATAAAGTTATGAGTTTCTCTGCTACTGAACTTAAGTATGAAAATATTGTTTTCAATCATGATAATGCTATTATGACAATGATCATGCTATGAAAGCTATGACGATTCTATGATAGAGAGGGTGATGAAAATTCAAATGTTTATGATAATGTTAAAGTGGGAATGTGTGCCCATACTATGATGAAAGTATAGTACATGGACGATTCTTATGGCATGATATTTTCATGAAAGCTATGATGATTATTTATGAATTATAAAAGCATGATTTTAATAAAGTATGAACTATGTTAAAATCTATGTATATGCACTATTTATTTATTTCATGGGATATGACTTATCCTTAGGTGCACTTGTGTGAAGGGAACTATCCCCAAGGGCCTTTATATAAATCCTCAAGTCGCATTGTGACGACCCAGACCTAGTAGATGTGACACGGTGAATGGGGAACCCGAGGGGATCCCAAACAAGCCTCTTAGCATATCAGACACACCTCCTTGGTCGCGAAGCGATTAAACAACAACAAGAGAGTCAAAATAAGTATAAAGGGAATAAAGGATATCTTTGATATCATATAAACATAAAGAGTCAAACTCATAGCATAGATACATCATAATATTCCAACAACACCTCTAAATATAGAGTGGAGCAAAAGTCAAGATACTTTTCAGGCTCACCCTCAAAATGTCAAATATCATCATAAAGAAGTTTTAGAAGTAGTAAGAGAAAGTAGATAGTGTCCTCAAACTTGAGGACTCACCAAGCGTATCTCATGATGTTAAACTAGCCCCTTCGAGGAGGATAGTCAAATGGAGCTCCGATTCCTACATGATAACATCGTGTAGGCATAAAGTATGCATTAGTATATTTGAATG
This sequence comes from Solanum sejunctum, assembly GCA_025642045.1. Taxonomy (NCBI): domain Eukaryota; kingdom Viridiplantae; phylum Streptophyta; class Magnoliopsida; order Solanales; family Solanaceae; genus Solanum; species Solanum sejunctum. The sequence goes on along the minus strand of JAOTQJ010155839.1, from coordinate 24,712 downwards.
TACTAATTATGTATGATACAATGCAACAAGAGATAGGCAATATAATCAAAATGCATAATTATAAGCAATGGATAAAATAATAATAATATGGCATGTATGATCAATGCTTAAAGTAAAATATGCTTTGCAAATCATTCGTCTTACATAAAACATAATACATATATATGAGAAGAGACTTGAACTAACAAATCGAGCTACAACTTGGAATCCCGATGATTACCCCTCACTGATAAAGAGGTGGTCTACATGCCAAGGTAAACCATACCTCAAACTTATGGGAACACGACCCAATTTCATTTGAAGTAACCTTCCTTACAAGAACACGAGCCAATTTTGGAAAGGATTTTTAAGACCGTACTTCAACTTACGGGAACATGATCCAATTTTGTATGAAGAAAACCTCCTTACGAGAACATGAACCAATTTGGGAAAGGGCTTTAATGGTATAGTACACTAAATGGATTTACTAGTATAGCAAGGGTAAATTATCATCCTATAATGGCACATAGAAGAGAGCACTCCCTCAATCTATCGGCGCTAAATCTACTCCCATGGGATATATAAAGTAATCATGGATTTAATAACTCATAAGAAATTTGGAAACATAACATGAGTAGCTCTAAAACATTTTTGACCTTTAATAGTAAGCCTAACTTTAAAACAAGATTGGATCATCATCAAACACATTACCCTTGCATTAACATCAATATCAAAGGCTCATGAGAGGTAAAAACTTTAAGAAAATGGCATAATCTGGCTTTAGAACATCATCAACATTTTTATGAATTAAAATATCTTTAGAAGTCCAAAATCATCATAAAGTCACTTGACACATAAATCAACCAATAGATCATCAAAACTTTGAGAATCCTTAAAAAGGCATTTTATCAAAATCATGCAATTCAAGGGTGAAAACATGTAAGACAAACCAATGTAAATACACCCACCAACACATGGTAACATCCTCTAACAAGATACATCAAAACCCCTCATCAAATCTCACAATAGATCTTAGATTTATAACTCAAAACATGCATAGTTGTACAAGATTTCATTAAACCCTAATTTAGTTTATAATCATAATCCATAATAAGTAATACACATAAGTAAATCAACTTGAAAATATGTATTTTATATGAAAGGAAAGGTTGGGCACCATGGGTGAAAGAACCCAATGGTTGAAACCCACATACGTCAGACTTGGAGATTTCCCTGATGAAGATTTGATAAGAACTTGAAGCTTGAATGAATTTCTTGAGATCCGTATTGAGTTTGGAACCCTTGATTTTGGATGAAGTATTTGTGTAAGTGTTAGAGAGGGTTTTGGTGAATGTCTTGAACGATATGGGGTTGAAAAATAATTAAGTATAGGTGTTTTTACGCATAAGAAGGTTTAAGCCCAAGATTCAAAGCCCTTAGACTGAAACAGGGAAACTGGCATAAAATAACATTCTATGCGACGACTCCACGTCGCGGAGAAAACGTGTACCCCTACTGGAATTGAAATTTGTTTGAAATTCCTTTTTTGCTATGGGTCCTCTAATATTCGTGTTATACCCAATTCCCACTCAATTTTTCCCATGAACAAGAATATTAATTCAGATTTTTGATATCATGCACGGATTGTGAGATATATGAAAATTACAATTATGGGCATTTCCAAGGCACATTTTCAGGCAATTTTGGGGTCGTTTCAATATCTTCCCCTTGGGTTGATTTATCCCTGAATGTAAAAGAAACATATATAAGAGGAGTAATAAGATGATTTTAGCGTACACAAAAATGCAACAATATTCTTAAACATCATTTCAAAAATCTCAACATAAGTGTCAAAAATCACCATGAACTTGTCAATATAAACATGAAAAAAGAATGTATGGAAATGACATAAGGGCTAAAATTTAAGACTTGGAATCACATGAAGGACATAGTTGTTATCTTAGGCTTAAATAGAGTGAAAGAGGTACAATATTGCTTCTTTATGTCCGCTTGGGCTTCCTAGTGACACCTTCAACTTGCTGTTTCTCACAATGGACTTTGACGGATGCTATATCTTTGTCTCTCAACCTTCTCACTTTTCTAACCTAGATTTCTACCAGAACCCCTCATAAGTCAAATTAGCCTTCATCATGCCCACACCTCTTCAAATTCACTATAACACTTGGGTCACCACACACAACCTTAATATAGACACATGAAAAACTGGACTAACCATACTCATATCCATAGGCAACTCTAATCCTTATGCATCCTTACCAATTTTTCCCCTAAACCCTATAAGGACCTACAAACCTTAACACATTTGCTAACCTTAAACACATATAGTCCATATTGGCACCAAAAGCCACCATCTCTCCCTTCGAAGAAAACCTCTACTCTACCATCCTTCGCCAAAACCTCCAACTCTATTAAGGCGGAATCCATGTCTTGCTTAACTAGACCTCCTTAACCAAAGAAGATTTGGAACCATCAAAACCACAACACTACCATTGTCAAGTTCACCCAACCTCTTACCCAACCTAGTCACCCAGTGAACTTCTTGAACTACCCTCTCGCCATCCTAAATATTCCCACTTTCCATAATTAGAAAGCAATCTCACACTCCTCAAAACTCACAATATCACCCTCAAATAGTCCACAAGCTCTCCCTTACTTTTGAAAATGAGCCAACATATCATCACCAAAGACCACCACAAACATATCAAGGATGGGTTTAAAGATCCCATCAATGAGACCTATACACATAGTCGATGCACTAGCCAAACCAAAAGATACTACCCCAAATTAAAACATCGAAAGGACATCACAAACTCATTGACCACTGGAATCGACTCAATAGGGAGGACCTTATCCTCAATATCCCTAACCCTTACAAGATAATAAAGACACTCATTTGAAATCAACCGTTAGAGTTCAATTGGACCTTAAGACAATAAATGGATCTACCTCTTCACTCCCACTTGAGGATGGGTTTATTAGGGAATTGGAATCTAACTTTCACGGTTCTTACTATCAATGAAGGCATAATATGCATGCAACTAATCTACCTCAAGTATGACATCAAAATCCACCACATCAAATTCAACAAATCGCAAGGAAAGAACAAATGCAACATGAACACGAAATAATATCTATGAACTTTTATAGCAACAATAGACTCACCAATGGGGTAGACACTACATAAGGATCACCTAGCACCCGAGACACATATGTAGTACACTAACAACAACAAAATAATGAAATAAATAGTGGTATTTGTACCCATTAATGCATACACATCTAAGTCAAAGGAAACTTCAACATACCAATAGCAACATCAGGCGCCTCATCCTCTTCTTGCCTCCCTTGAAGAGCATAAAATTGATTGTGCCTTGGGGCACTACCTTGATGAACTTACCTTCCTACTTGCCCAACATTAGCACCTTAGCCTTAAGGGATATCACCTCCACCTTTAGGATAAGCATGAAGATAACCACTAACTTTGTGCCCAAATATACTACAACCAAAGTAAGCATTAGAATTCTTCAAACATGGGCCACCATGGCCTTTCCTACACTTTCGGCATCAAGGCTTTGCCACCCCCTCATCACCTTCTTGGAATCTTTGATTTGGCACCCTACCGTTAGCAAGCCCCTTATTAGAAGCATTGGATAACTCTTGCCTTTGAAACTTTTGGCCTTGAGAAAGTCGGCCACCCTTGGAATTTTTAAACTCACCTTTAAAATGGGCCCTCTAGACCTCACCAATCCTTCTCTTTCTAAGCTTTTCACCCTCCAATTACTTAGCATAAGTCATGAGATAGGATAAATCCACATCACTTACCAACATAGCAGCACAACACTCCTGATTAACCAAGTTGGACACCCCCATCACAAATTTGTTCATCCTAGACCTCGACTTGGACTCCAATTGTGGAGCATACTTTGAGAGTTAGTTGAAATTAAAGGCATACTCCCTCACACTGATATACCCTTGCTTTAGATTCATAAATTGCATCATCTTAGCCTCCCTTATCTCAAGGGAGAAGAACTTGTTGAGAAATGCTTCTTTTAACTCTTCTCAAAGGATGACATTATTGTCCCCCTTCGCCTCTTTCCATTGGGTAAACTATATTTGATCCACCCCTTGATTTGGTAGGACGCTAACTGTGCCTTCTGCTCTAATTTAACCCCCATAATAACCAACACCTTGTACACCTCATTATTAAATTCATGAGTGTTCTCATCCACCTTAGATCCGTGGAACTCCAGCGAGTTCATCCTTTTAAAGTCTCTCACCCTCGAAGCCGGTGTAGAAGCATGAGGAGCTTGGGACCCTTGGTTGACTTGATTAGTCATGGCATGAGCTAACATGGTAAGAGCATCCCAAAATTCTTCATGAACCACTCCTCTATCTCGAAAAGCTTGAGGAGCGAGAGGAGCCAATTGTTCCTCGGGTGTACGGGTTATTCTTCCACTTGGAATTGGCATGATCTAGAGTAGCAAAGAACATTCATTAGGGGGAAAGCTTACCTTAAATTCTATAGCATGACAGATACCATGAAGAAGTGAAATATTTCCTAAAATTCCTCATTGCCTCCCATTCATGATTGTTAATTATGGTGTACTTCACAACCATGAATAAGACTCTAATCGAAGTGGTCTGTTGGATTTTGAGGACCATTTATAACCTAGTGCTCTGATACCATCTTTGTCATGACCTGGACCAAGGGCTTAGATGTGACACGATGAATGGGGAACCCGAAGAGACCCCAAATAAGCCTCTTAGTGTATCATACACACATCCTTTATCGCAGAAGCAATTAAACAACAATAAAAGAGTCAAAATAGGGATAAAGGGACTAACGGAAATTTTTGATATCATAAAAACTTAAAGAGTCAATCTCATAGCATAGATACATCGTATTTTTCCAACAATACCTCTAAAATTAGAATGCAGTAGGGGCCAAGACACTTTCCAATCTCACCCTCATAATGTAAAATATAAACATAAAGTAATTTTTTAAGTAGCAAGAGAAAGTAGATAGTGTCCTCGAACTTGAGGACTCACCAAGCGTATCTCATGATGTCAAACTTGTCAGGTTGAGAAGGATCGTCAAATGGAGCTCTGGTTTCTACATGGTAACATCATGTAGGCATAGAGTATGCATTAGTACATTTGAATGTATTAAGTATGTAGGATGCAATGAAACAAGAGATAGGCAACATAATTAAAATGCACAATTATAAGCAATGCATAACATAAAAATAATATGAAATGTATGATCAATGCTTAAAGTAAAATATGCTTTGCAAATCATTCATCTAACATAGAACATAATACCTAAATGTGGGAAGAGACGTAAACCAACATAAAATAAGACTAAATGACCTATAACTTGAAATCCTATTGATTACCCCTCACCAGTAACGAGGTAGTCTACTTGCCAAGATAAACCATACTTTAAATTTATAGGAACACAACCCCATTTTGTATGAAGCAACCCTCCTTACGGGAACACGACCCAATTTTGGAAAGGGTTTTAATGGTGTAGTATACTAAATGGATCCATTAGTATAGCAAGGGTAAAACATCATCCTATGATGGCACATAGCTCAAGGAACGAGAGCACTTCCTCAATCCATCAGTGCTAAATCTATTTCCACATAATATATAAAATAATCATGGCTTTAATAACACATAAGAAATATGGAAACATGATATGAGTATCTCTAAAATATCTTTGACCTCTAATAGTGAGCCTAACTTCAAAATAAGATTGGATCATCATCAAACATTACCCTTGCATTAACATCAACATCAAAGGCTTATAAGAGGTAAAAGCTTTAAGAAAAGGGCGTAGTCTAGCTTTACAACATCATCAACATTCTCATGAATTAAACACATATTTAGAAATCCCAAAATCACCATAAAGTCACTTGACACATACATCAACCATTATATCATCAAAACATTAAGAATCCTTAAAAAGGCATTTTATCAAACACTTGGCGGTGGGTGGGTGGGTTGTAATGCTATTTCAAAATCATATAATTCAAGGGTGAAAGCATGTAAGAAAAATCAATGTCAATCCACCTACCAAAACTTGGTAACAACTTCTAACAAAATACATCAAAACCCCTCACCAAATCTAACAACTTGATCTTAAATTTATAACTCAAAACATGCATAGTTGAACAACATTTCATAATACCCCAATATAGTTGATAATCATAATTCAAATAAGTAATACTCATAAATAAATCAACTTGAAAACATGCATTTTATATGAAAAGGAAGGTTGGTCACCATGGGTAAAAAGACCCAATGGTTGAAACCCACATACCTCAAACTTGGAGATTTCCTTGATGAAGATTTGAATGAGAACTTGAAGCATGAATTAATTTCTTAAGATATGAAATGAGTTTGAAACCCTTGATTTTGGATGAAATATTTGACTAAGTGTTATAGAGGCTTTTGGGGAATGTCATGAATGATATGGAGTTGAAAATGACTAAGTGTAGGTGTTTTTACGCATAGGAAGGCTTAATCCCAAGACCGAAAGGACTTGTACCAAAACTGAAATGGCTCCAAAAAGTGCCCAAAAATGTGCCTCAGAATGCCTAGAATTTTAAATTCCATATATCTCAAAATCTATTTGTTATTTCAAAAATTTGACTTCATATTCTTGTTTAGTTGGTCAAAATGAGGTGAAAGAGGGTCTAAATCTGATTTAAGAGTAAAAGATAAGCAATAATGAAATATAAAAGTGTAATTTATAGTGGGGTTCCTCCGCGACGTGCCCCTGTTCATTTTGGGGACTTTTTTGTTTTACCCAAGACTTCTAATTCTTGGGCCGAAGTGTTCCTAAACATGTTTCTGCCTATATTTAACCAAATTTCACCCTCATATCATCCTAAACATTCTCCAATACTTAGTCAAATACTTAGTCATATTTTCGCTCCCTTAACTCAAGACCCAAACCTTCATCCTAACCTATGGTTTTCCTTCAAGGTTCTTCTTCAAGCTTCAAGTCTCCATATCCAATCTTCACCAAGTTCATCTCTAAGCTAAGGTATGTGGGTTTCTTTCATCTGTTCCTTTCACCTATGATACTCAAGCTTCCTTTTTACTCAAATTGCATGATTTAAAGTTGATTAATAAATGGGTCTTGATTATTATGAAATTCACTGCACACTATGCTAAAGCTATGTGCAGTTATACTATTTTGCCATGTTTTGAGCTATAAGTCTTTGATTTATTGTAAGATTTGAGAAAGGGTTTTTATGTATATTGCTTGAGGGTTTTGTAATGTGAGGGTTTTGTAATGTGTTGATTGATAGTTTTACAATGGATTTTATAATTTTATCTCTATATTTTATGGTGTTATACTAGCATCACACACCCTCTAAGTGTTTGATGAAATGTTCGAATGTGATTTCTTGAGGAGTTAAAGATCCAAAGCATGGATGAAATAATCTTATGTATATGATAAATTCTATATAAAGCGTTGCATTAGACCATGCCCAATCCAAGGAGACTAAGAACTTAGATAACCTAGATAGGGGTCTGTACTCATCCATCTAGGGAAGGGGTTGTACTACTCCACCTGGTGATTGGGCGGCATCATCACTAACCTAGATAGGGGTTTGTACTCATCAACCTAGGGAAGGGTTTGTACTTCTCCACCATAATGACGGGTGGCATTATCACTAGCCTAAATGGGAGTTCGTGCTCATCCACCTAAGTGATGGGGCATCATCACACTAACTTATCAAAGGGTTATAATTTGGAAATCTAACTTGATCTTTTCTACACATATGATTTCCTATATGAGCATGAGTTACTTAAGCATGTTTCACTTATTTATTGATCATACATGCCATATTGTTATATTATGCCTATTGCCTATTGTTATGCATTTTGATTATAATGCTTATTTCTTGTTTGCATTGCATCCTACATACTTAGTATATTTAAATGTACTAATGCATACTCTATGCCTACATGATATCACCATATAGAAACCGGAGTCCAAGTTGGTCATCCTTATCCTCCACGTGGCTAGTTTGGTGCTATTCAAGCTCGTTGGTAAGTCCTCCAGTTCGGGGACCTTAGTGCAAAATTTGTTTTTTGCTATATGACCTCTAAAATTTAAGTTATACCCATTTTCCACTCAATTTTGCCATTTTAATAAGAATATAAAGTTGGATTTTTGATATTACACATAGATTTTGACATATATGGAAATTATAATCATGGACATTTTTGAGGCACATTTTTTGGGCGGCTTTAGGGTTGAACACCCATAACTATGTACCACCATAGGAATGATGTTCATGGTTATACTTTAAAGTAACAATATTGGATCCAATTAGCTTATATGATGGACAATCACCATGCTAAGATACATCCTAAAGGATGGGTAAAATGATGGTTCTCACCATGCTAGGATAGTGCCTATAGATTGAGGATCAAGTCTACCTTGGTAAAATAGACTCCTCTATGCTCGATGTAGAGTGAACATCAAGATTTCATGTAATAGTCTATGTGGTCTTATATGTCAATTATGGTCTTATTTCCAAATATGTATGTTAAGGGATGGGTTAATGATGCTTTTTACTATGATTTTAACTTGCATGCTCATACATATTGTGTCCTTATCCTACTGACTATAATTATGCATATTGGAATTATTGTGATGTCCTTTGTTTCATGGCATACCTATATACTTAGAACATTATATGTGTTAACACATACTTCTTTGCCTATATGATCTAATCATATAGTGAAGAACGATGTGGCAAGTAGTCTATTTCATGGCTAGATTCAAGTCTTGATCTTAAAGACTTGTTGGCGAGTTCCCATGCTTAGGGACCAACCCAATGTTTTTTTCTTTATGCTGAGACTTTATCACTTTTTTTCTCTTGATGTATGTCTTAAGGGTGAGCTAGTGAGCAATGTGCTAGTCCCGACCAATATTTATTATGTAGAGATATGAATTAAACTTAATAGATTGATGTATATATTCCCCTAAGCAAACTATGAATTTCCTTTTGATACACTCTCGCTTGCTTACTCTATTATGAATTCTTATTTCACCTTATGAATACTTATAATATGAACACAAGAGTTGGACGAGATGACTTTGGGTTCCGTATTTGTTGTGTCACATTGTCACGACCCAAGCCTAGGGCCTAAATGTCACCGATGAATTGGGAACTTGAAGGAATCCTTAACAATTCTCATAGCATATCATCACACATCGTTGGCTGTGGAAGTAAGACACAACAACATAAGAAACATAAACAAGGGGAATTGGGACTAAGGGAGCAAAAATCATATTTAAAATATCTTGGATATCATAAGTGAATCAAAGCTTAAGCATAATACATATTTTTGTCCAACAACACCTCTAACACATAACTTAGCATGGGCCATGACAAGCAACCAGGCTCACACTCATAATCAAGTATACCAAAAAGGAAAGAGAGTCTTAGATGCATAGAAAAAGAACATAGATATCGCCCTCGAACATGAGGACTCACCAACTAGCTTGGTTGGATGTCACTAGCCATGTGGAGGATGATGATGACCAAATGGAGTTCTGCTTCCCACATGGTGATATCATGTAGGCAAGAGTACGTGTTAGTACGTTTGAATGTACTAAGTATATGAGATGCAATGCAACACGAGATAAGCTTCATAATCAACATACATAATAATGGACAATAGGCATGATATAGCAATTTTACATGTATGATCAATCCATAAGTGAAACATGCTTAAGTAACTCATAATCATATAGGATATCATTAGTCAAGAATAGATCAAGTGAACTACTTCCCAGCTCTAAGGAACACCATTGTTGAACGATGATTGAGGCTTGATACCCCCTCAACAAGGTATCTGAGGCTTGGTATGACCTCATTAAGGTGATTGAGTCTTGGTACACACTCAACAAGGTGATTGAGACTTGGCACTCTCTCAACAAGGTGATTGAGGCTTGGTACCCTCTTAACAAGGTGATTGAGTCTTGGTACCCTCTCAACAAGGTGATTGAGACTTGGAACCCTCTCAACATGGTGATTGAGACTTGCCGCCCTCTCAACAAGGTGATTGACTTGCAATGTCATAGATACTTTTCATAAATTCAACACATATGTACTTTCATCATCACAAGCTCATCATATACTGACATTTCCTCTCATTATTATACATCATATGCATACCATTGTTTTATCAATATTCCATCATCATTTTCATCATCATATAATCATCATAACACTATTTAACTCATAAGACATGCATTGGATCTTCATTTCCTCAAGAAACCCTAGCCGGACATTTTATCAAACACTTGGCGGGTATGTAATAGGGGTAAAAGACCACACAATTTAGAGATGAAATAATGCATGAAAACCTATAGTAAAACCACTAATCAGCACCTTGCTACACCCTCAAGACATACATATCAAGACCCCTCATCAAATCCAACATTAGATCCAATATTTAGATCTTAAAACATGCTAAAACGACCATACTTTCATGAACTAAAAATCACTGTGCAGTAAATTTCACAATATATAAGACCCACATGTAAAATTAACTTTAAATCATACAATATTAGTGAAAAGAGGTTTTAGGCACCATAGGTGGAAGGACCCAATGGTTCAACACCACATACGAAAGCATTGGAGAATTTCTTGGTGAAGATGGAGGTGAGAACTTGAAGATTAGTAGAATTCCTTAAGATCCGGAAGAGATTTTGTCACTTAACTTTGGAGTGAAATATAAGTATAATGGTTTGAGAGAGTGTTTTATTGGGACCCTGAATCTAGGTCTTAGAAAGGATGGAAGAGGACCAAAATAACCCTTCCTAAAATGCTATCTAATGGTTGTTACGGGCCCTGTTACGACCCGTACATAGCACTATGACTCGTAAGGCCCTTCACATGACCCCTGGGCTCATTTTTAAGGTCTCTGGAAATTGCTAGGAGCCTGAATGACGAGTCTTACCCCGACACAGTACTCATAACAGTGGGCTCATAGTGCGACTCTGCACTGGCAGTCTTCAGTAAAATGACCATAACGTTTGATTACAAACTCTAAATGAGGTTCAGCAAAGTGTGCTGGAAAGCTAACTCAAGGGCCTTTCATTTGACATATTGTGGGCTACCTAGTTCCCAATGTGCTAAAAGTTATTATAGTTTAAAATTTACCCTTATATGAACCATCACCCCAAACTCAACTCTTAGGGATGTCTTGAACTCGTTTCGGTACTAGGAGGCCCCCATGAACCTAATACACCCCCAACCTAACCAAATGAGATTTTAATCATAGATACATAAGAGCAAAGTGTTATGGGGTGTCAATAATGCATAAATTTTGAGATATATAGAAAATAAGATTTCGGGCACTTCCAAGGCATGCTTTTAGGCACATTTTGGGGTCGTTTCAATATATCCACCTTGGGAACATTCGTCCCCAAATGTTAAAGTGATGTTCAAGACAAGAAGAATGATGAACAAATTAGCCCCAACAAGAATGCAACAACCTATTTATAACATCATTTCCGAAATCTGAACATAAGTGTAAAATCATCATAAGTTTTCTAACTTAAAGATGAATGCATATGATTGACATAAGAGCTGAAACATAAGACATGGAATTATAGAAAGGACTTGACATATCATCATAAGCTTGAATAGAATGAAAGAAATATGGATATTGCTCCTCCATGCCCGCTCCATCTTCCCGAGAGACACATACGAATCGACGACTCTTCCCAAAGGTCATTGAAGAACACTATATCATTATCAATCAACTTCTCCACTCGTCCATCCAATACCCCCATAAGAACCTTCTCTTAACCCAACTTATACTCCTTAACACCCACAAGCCCAAAGTGTTCTATAACACTAAGTCACCAACACATCGCATACACCTGGATGCATGAAAAATCAGACGAACCATATCTACATCCATAGGCAATTCTGAAACTTATGGAACCTTATCAACCTCCCTCTACACTCTAAAAGGGCTCACAATCATAACATATTGTCAACTTTAACCACACTTATTCCACTTGCTGCCACAACCACCATCTGCCCCATAGGAGACAACCTCCACTCTAACTTATCATATTTAGCAAACAATATCTCATCCCCCAAGACTTGCAATACTACCCCCAAATGATTCACAAGCTCTAAAGAAATCAATACATCATTAGTATCAAGGTAGGGTTCCAAGACCCTATTCTACAGACTCATAAACATAGCAATTGTATAGATCAACCAAACAACTCCACTGATACTAGTAATGCTCACTTGGGAACAAAGCTCAAACCAAAGATCAATCACAGTGAAGCAACTAACCCATTGTAATTGCCATATAGACCAACCATCCTCAACCACCTTATTACAATCTTACCGGTTCTACACTTATTGGAGACACAACATATCTACAACTACTCCATCTCAAGTATAATATCAAAACCACCACGCCAATTCCAACAAGACAATAGGCTAGGCCTAATGCAATATGAACACGGATAAACTCTTATGGACTTTCTAGTAACCCAAAAGCATAAGGAAAGAAACAATGGCACACCGGCCCTAATAGAGCACACACATCGAAGTCTAGGAAATTTTAACTTACCGAATACAACATTGGGCGTCTCATCTACTTCTTGCCTCCTTTGAAGAGCATAGAACTGATTACGCATAGGAGTATCCCCTTAATTAACCTCACCACCCCTACCCATTTTGCGCCTAAGAGGATAATCTATAACCCCTCAATAGCCATCCTCTTATTTGAAGCACCACTAGACTCTAGATCTTGGGAGCTACCATCAAATCAAGCCCTCTTGGCCTCATTACCCCTTCTTTTTCTCAACTTCTCCTCCATCTGCTCGATATAAGTCATCAACCGAGATAAGTCCATGTCACTAATTAGCAAGGCGGACTGACATTCTTCACTCACCAAGTCGAAGACCCCCATCACTAATTTATTCATCCTAGATCTAGGATCGGCCACTAAATGAGGACCAAACTTTGAAAGTTGATTAAACTTGAGGGCATACTCCCTCACACTTATAGTACCTTGCTTCAAGTTCAAGAACTCTACCAACTTAGGTTCCCTAAGTTCAAGAGTAAAGAATCAATTAAGGAAAGCCCATTTGAACTCCTCCCAAAGCACCACATAACTGTTTCCCTTCTCCCTCTCCCATTGTTCATACCATATTTGGGCTACCCATTTGAATTGGTATGCCGCTACTTCTCCTTTTCATTCGGCCCAAAACATATGATATTCAAGATCTTGTTGATCTCATCAATGAACTTTTATGGATCTTCATCCACCTTTGATCCATTGAACATAAGAGGATTCATCCTCATGAAGTCTCTTACCCTAGCTCCTGGGTAGTAGCATGAGGGGCTTGGGCCCCTTATTGGACTTGGTTAACCACCACTTAGGCAAGCATAGTGAGAGTATCCTGGAGCTTACCACTAGTGGGTTGCTCTTACGGAGTTTGGGCCCTTCTTCCTCGGTTGTTTGGCATGGTCTAGCATAGCAAAGAATAATCATTATGGGAGAGAAACTTACCCCAACTCTATAGCATGATTTAGAATATGAAGATGAGAAATATTTCCTAAAACATCTCACAGCCTCCTGCTCATAGTTGTGGTGCACAACACAACCATGAATAAGAGTTTAATTAATGCGGTGTATTGTAATTTGAGGATCTATCAACCTAGTGCTCTGATACCATCTTTGTCATGACACAAGCCTAGGGCTTAGACTTAATCGGCGAATGGGGAACCCAAAGGAACCCCAAACAAGTCTCATAGCATATCATCACACACCTTGGCCGCATAAGCAAGACATAACAACATAAAAAACATAAACAAGGGGAATTAGGACTAAGGGAACAAAAATCATATTTCAATATCTTGGATATCATAAGCAAATCAAAGCTTAAGCATAATACATATTTTTGTCCAGCAACACCTCTAACATAGAACTTAGCGGGTGCCAAGATAGGCAACTGGGCTCACCCTCATAATCAAGTATACAAAAGGAAAAATAGTCTTAGATACATAGCAAAAGAACATATATATCGCCCTCAGACATGAGGACTCACCAACTAGCTTTATTGGATATCACTAGCCACATGGAAGAGGAGGATGACCAAATGAAGCTCTGGTACTCACAAGGTCATATCATGTAGGTAAGAGTACACGTTAGTACATTTGAATGTACTAAGTATGTAGAATGCAATGTAACAAGAGATAAGCTTCACAATTAACATGCATAACAATAGATAATAGGGATGATATAGCAATATGACATGTATGATCAATGTATAAGTGAAACGTGCTTAAGTAATTCATACTTATATAGGATATCATTAGTGAAGAATAGATCTAGTTAACTACTTTCCCACTCCAAGGCACACCATTCCTTGAACGGTGATTGAGGCTTGATACCCCCTCAACAAGGCATCCTAGGCTTGACACCCCCTCATCAAGGTGATTGATGCTTGGTACCTCCTTAACAAGGTGATTGAGACTTGGCATCCTCTCTACAAGGTGATTGAGACTTGGTACCCTCTCAACAAGGTGATTGAGACTTGGAACCCCCTCAATAAGATGATTGAGACTTGGCACCCTCTCAACAAGGTGATTGAGTTGCAACATCATAGATACTTTTCATGAATTCAATACATATATAACACGCTTTTGTCATAACAAGGTCATCATATTCCTACATTTCCTCCCATCACTATACATCATATGCATACCATTGTTTAATGATCATTTCATCATCATATGATTATCATAACACTATTCAACTCAAAAGACATGCATTGGACCTTCAATTCCTCAAGCGACCCTAGCTGGACATTTTATCAAACACTTGGCGAATATGTAATGGGGTTAAAAGACCATGCAATTTAGATATTAAATCATACAACAAAATCTATAGTAAAACAACCAATCAATACCCTACAACACCCTCAAGACACACACATCAATACCCCTCCTCAGATCCAACACTAGATCCAATATTTAGAGCTCAAAACATACTGAAACAACCCTACTTTCATGAACTAAAATCATTGTACAGTAAATTTCTCAATATACAAGACCCAAATGTAAGATCAACATTAAATCATGAAATATTAGTGAAAAGAGGGTTTAGGTACAATGGCGGAAGGACCGAATGGTTTAACACAACATACCTTAGGTTTGGAGAATTTTTTAGTGAAGATGGAGGTGAGAACTTGAAGCTTGGAAGAATTTCTTAAGATCCAGAAGATATTTGGTCACTTGACATTGGAGTGAAATATAAGCATAATGGTTTGAGAGAGTGTTTTATCAATACAATAAAGAACTGGAGGGTTTTGGAACCTTGAATCTAGGGCTTCAAAAGGATGGAAAAGGACCAAATAACCCTTGCTAAAAAGCTATCTAACAGTGTTACAGGCCCCGTTATGACCCGTATGTAGCAGTATAACTCATAAGGGCCTTGACATAACCCGTGGGCTCATTTTTAAAGTCTCTAGAAATTGCTACAAGCCTGACCTACGAGTCTTACCCTGACATATGACTCATAACAGTGGGCTCGTAGTGCAACTTTGCACTGGCAGTCTTCAGTAAAATGACCATAACTTTTGTTTCCAAACACTAAATAAGGTAAACCAAGGTGCGTTGGAAAGATAACTCAAAGGGATTTCATTTGACATGTTTTGGGCCACCCAATTCCAAGTGTGATAAAAGTTATAGCTTAAAGTTGAACTTTGCATGAAGCATCACCCAAAACTCAACTCTTAGGGAAGTCTTGAAATCGTTTAGGTACTAGGAGTATCCGATGAACATAATACACCCCAACCTACCCAAATGAGATTTAAAACACGGATACGTAAGAGCACAAAGATAAGAGGTGTCATATTAACTCACATATTTTGGTATATATAGAAAATAAGATTCCGAGCACTTCCAAATGCATGCTTTTAGGCACTTTTTGGGATCGTTTCACACGGCTAGGCCCTAGGTTCAGGTCATAAGAAAAATGGTACCAGAGTGCATGGTTTGGCAACATCCTAGTGAGTCCAACATACCGCATCGAGTAAAGTATTATTTATTTATGTGAAGCTTGCCACATCCATGAATAGGAGGCTATGTGGCATTTAAGGAAACGTTGTTTCTTTGTATTCTATGTCGTGCCTTCCAAGTTTTCGTATCTTAACACTGTACCTTGGTGTTTTTAGAAATAGGTCCATGAAATGCTCTATTACTAAGGAGAAATAGTGCTAATGCGAACCAAGCTCCTCAAGCAGACTAAGTATCTAATGACAAGTTTAGAGCCACAATCACCATGTTGGCTCAAGTTGTTGCTTATCCAAAGTCTCCTACTTTGGATATAAGAATAAGGGATTTTTCTAGAATTAATCCACCAGATTTCCATGGTTTCAAGGTAGATAATAATCCCCACATGTTTATTGATGAGGTGTACAAGGTAGTGGACATCGTGGGGTGGTCTTCCGAAGAGAAATACAAATTGGCGTCTTATCAACATAAGGGAGTGGCTCAATTTTTGTTTACTTAATTAAAGTATGAGAGGGTTGATGAAGGTGATATTCATCGGGAGATGTTTAAGGTTGGTTTTCTTGATCATTTCTTCTCACTTAAGCTAAGGTGATGGAATTCATGAACTTGAAGCAAGGTGGTATGAGTATGAGGGAGTATGACCTCAAGTTTATCAAATTGTCCAAATTTGCTTCTTCCTTGATAGACGAATTTAAGGCCCATATAAACTATTCACTTTGACTGTATCCAACTTGGTAAAGAGGAATGCAAGGCTTTCATGCTCAATAAGGAAATGTATATCTTTAAGACTCATGATATATGCCGAACAAGTGGAAAGTGAGAAACTTCAACAGATGAGAACAGGGGATTCCAAAAGGGCTTGTTATGATAGTGTGTTTTCCTGTGGTAAGTTTGGTAATGGCCAATCCCAACAAGGCCAAGGGTCTTCTAAAAGTGCTCCCCAAAGGTTTTGACAAAGAAAAATAGGCCAATCATAAGGCTTAAGGTGATAAAGCGAAAGGTGGTGCCATTCTTCCTAGATGTCCCAAGTGTGGGAGGAACCATGTTGGTAAATGCATGAGGGTTTGAATGCATGCTTTAGTTATAGAAAAAATGAGACATAAAATTGCTAAATTTCTCGATGTTGCTAATAAGGGTAAGGAAGGGCATCCCTATGGTCAAGTTACTCAAATCTGAAAAGTACAACAAGGTGCCCAAGCTCAAGGTAGTAGTCTACATGGTAGTTGATTCTATGCTTTTCATGCTAGAAAAGAAGTCAATGAGGTTCCTAGTGTGGTTATTGATTTTGTAAAAGTCTTTGACCATAATGTATGTGCTTTGCTTGACCTCGGTGCCTATATGACTTTTGTTACTCCTTATGTCGCCATAATGTTTGATGTATCTTTGAAAGTTTTATTATAACCTTATTCGATCTCTACTCTTGTTGGTGAGTCAATCTTAGCCAAGAAAGTGAATTGAAATTGTTCTGTGTCGGTCTTACATAAATTCTTCTCATGTGATGTAATTGAGCTTGATATGATCGATTTTGATGTTATTCTTGGTGTGGATGCATTGTATGCATCATATGCTTCTATTGATTGTAGGACTCGTAAGGTCATATTCTGAGTTCCTAATGAGACTATCCTTAAATGTAAGGGAACAAATTCTATGTTCAAAGCAAAGTTTGTATCTTATGTGAAATCTATGAAACTGATTTCCAAAGGTTGTCTATATCAGGTCATCTGAGTCATGGATGTTGAGTCTCATGTCCCTACTCTTGATTTTATCCCAATAGTAAACGAGTTTCCTGGTGTCTTCCTCGATGACTTACTCGGTATTTCTCTCATAAGGGAAATTGATTTTGGTATTTATCTCTTGCCTAACATTTAACCTATTTCTATACCTCCATATCAAATGGCCCCGGAAGAGTTGAAAGAATTAAAGGAACAGTTGAATGATTTGCTTGATAAAGGGTTCATAAGGCCTAGTGTGTCATAATAGGATGATCCTGTATTGTTTGTAAAGACAAACAATAGATCACTTCAAATATATGTTGATTATAGGAAATTTAATAAAGTTACCATCAAAAACAAGTATCCACTTCAAAGAATCGATGACCTCTTAAATCAACTACAAGGTGCAAGCAACGTTTCTAAGATAGATTGCAACACTCCAAAATGTGCTTTAGAATGCCCATAATTGTAATTTCTATATATCTACAAATTTGTGTGTGATATCATAAATATGACTTTATATTCTTGATGAGGGGACACAATTGAGTGACAAGCGGGTGTAATCCTAATTTTAGAAGACCCATAGCAAAAATAATTTTGCTAATTTTCAATTTCTAGTGTGCATCAATGACCAGGCTGCAATACAGACTACGCACTGAACAACATATAAACTTTCTCATGATGGGTCCGCATTGTGGACCAAATGTGAACCAGTATAACTTTTTCCTTAATTTTCTTCTGCACCCAAGGGCATTGGGGTCATAGCCCCATGCCCACTTAGACGTGGAATCTCATAACCAAATTCTCATAACAAATTCAAGGCTTTCAAGCTTAACTTTGGAACTCAATGATTCACTTTAAGCTCTAAGTTTCCTTTAAGCTCATCTCAAGTATGGGTATATAAGTTTCATTCATTAGGTCCTTTCACCCATGGAGCCCAATCTTCCTTTCATGAAAATTGCATTGTTCCAACTTATATTACCTATGGGTATGTTTTATTATGAATTATGAGCATGAATCATGTTGGGGATTTATGAAATATTGATTGACTATGCATGACTATCAATTTCTAGCTTATACCATGATTTGGTTGTATCCGTTGAGACTATGCATGTTTTTAGTTATGAAACTATGATCTATTATGAATTTTGATAATGGATTTCAAGGTACCTTGCATGAGTGTTTTACCACATATTGGTCGGTTGGTTTACATTAAGTTTTCTCATATTATTTCACTCTCGAATTGCATAATTTTGAACTAGTATCATGAATCCACCAAGTGTTTGATAAAATGTCAAGTCAAGAATTCTTAACTTATTGATGATCTATTTCATGATTTACAAGTCTAGTGACTATATAATGATTAAGGGCTTTCACGTATGTATTGAATCCATGAAAATTATTTATGATTTTATAAGTTACAAGCTAAACCCTATTTTCAAGGTTTTTACCTCTTATGAGCCTTCATGTTAAAGCAAGGGTTCATGTATGATTATGATCTACTCTCATGTTTCAAGTTAGGCTCACAAATAGAGGTCAAGAATGTTTCAAGAACTACTCTGGTCATGTTTCATGTTTCTTACAAGTTATACAAGTTATGATTAATTCAAGTATTCCATGGGAATTTGACTTAGCACCGATTAATGCTAAAGATAGGGGCTCAACTCAAGGAGTACTTATATAAAGTCTTTTGTCTCTAAACTATGTGCCATCATAGGATTATGATTATTACCCTTGCTATACTAGTGGAAACATCTAGTGATGTTATCATGTTTGGTTTGCCTTGGCAAGTAGGCCACACCTATTCGGGGGGTGTCATACTCGTTCCACCTTGCCGAGGAGGTGTCATGCCTTGGATTCCAAGTTGTAGCTACTTGGTCTATGTCAGTTAAGTTTGCTTCCCATACATATGTATGCTCCATATATATTGTGCAAGATGAATGATTTATAAGCATTGATCATGCATGTCATATTGAGATTATATATCTATTGCTTATGATTATGCATTTTAACTATATTGGCCTATGTCTTGTTTTGAATTCCATCCTATATACTTAGTACATTCAAATATACTACTACATACTATCCCATATGATATTACTATGTAGGGACCGAAGCACCTTTTGACCATCCTCTACATGGCGAGTTGATACTTTAGAGATAAGCTTTGTGAGTCTTCAAGTCCGACGATACTATCTATATTGCACTTGCTATTTTTGAGGCTTCCTTATGTTGAACACTTAATATTATGAGGGTGAGCCCAAAGAGTGTCTTGGTTCCCATTCTATTCCATGGTGGAAGTGTTGTTGGATATTCAGAGGAAAAAGTGGAGTTGGCAGCCTACCAAATAAAAGGGGTAGCTCAAATTTGGTTTACACAATGGATGTTGGAGAAGGGGAATGGTAACGCTATCCTTTAAGAAGAGTTTAAACCTGCATTCCTCAATCGGTTCTTTCCTATCGAGCTAAGGGAGGCTAAGTTGATAGAGTTCATGAACCTTAAGCAAGGTTCCAAGAGTGTGAGGGAGTTCGTCCTCAAGTTCTTTCCATAATTTTTTGCCGAACCTAGATCAAGGATGAATAAATTTGTGTCAGGGATGCCTGACTTGGTCAATGAGGAGTGTCATACTGCCATGTTAGCGGGTGATATGAATTTATCCCATCTCTTGACTTATGCTGAGCAACTAGACGAGGAAAAGCTTAGAAAAGGAAGAAGTGGTGAGTCCAAGAGGGCTCGTTTTGAAGGTGGTTTCCAAGGTTTTAAGGTGATCGGTTTCCTCAAGGCCACAAATTCCAAGGCCAAGGGTTATCCAATACTCTTACCAAGAGGTTTACCAATGACAGGGTGACCAACCCAAGATTCCAAGGTGGTAATGGAGGAATACAAATCCTAGATGCCCAAGGAGTGAAAATAATCATAGTGGTCCATCGTTTAGGAATTCTAATGTTTGCTGTAGTTGTGGTGAAATGGGTCACAAAGTTATTGATCATCCTCACGCTCAAAACAAAGGTAGAGATTGTAGTCCATAAGTTCAAGGTTCAAATGCAGGTCCATGGGATAAGGGAGGCCAACAAGGGGGTGTTCCAAAGCAAAATAAAGTATATGCTCTTCAAGGAAGACAATGGGTGAATGACAAGCCTGATGCCATCACTAGTATGTTAAAGTATTTTTATTTTGATGCATATGCATTGATAGACCTGAGTGATACTCTTTCTTTTATTACTCCTTTTGTTACCAAAAAGCTTCATATCAGTCCCAAATTGTTATATGAACCTTATAAAGTGTCAACACCTATTGGTGAGTTCATTGTTGCTAAAAGAGTCTAGAAATTATCTCATGTTCATTTTGCATAAAGTTTTGCCTTGTGATTTTGTTGAAATAGCTATGGTGGATTTTGATGTCATATTTGGGATGGATTAGTTGCATGCATAGTATGCTATTATTGATTGCAGAACCCATAGGGTTAAATTTCAATTCTCTAATGAGCCCGTCCATAAGTGGGAAAGTCGTGATGTGGCGGTGAAGGGTAGATTCATTTCTTGTCTTAAAGCCCAAAAGTTGATTTCTAAGGGTTGACTTTATCATCTTGTGAGGGTTAGGGATGTTGATTCCAAAGTCCTTTCTATTGAGTTGATTTTGGTGATTAATGAGATTCTTGATGTTTTTCTTAATGAGCTTCTCGATGGTCCTCTTGAAAGTTAAATAGACTTTTGTATAGACACCCTTCTTGATACTCAACCCATTTTCATTCCCCCTTATCGTATGGCCCTATCAGAATTGAAGGAGTTAAAGGATTAACTGAGACATTTGTTGGAAAAGGGTTACATAAGGCCAAGTAAGTCACCTTATGATGCAGCGGTGTTGCTTGTGAAGAAAAAGAATGGTTCTCTTAGAATATGCATTGACTATCGGTAACTTAACAGAGTCACCATAAAGAATAAGTACCATCTACCAAGGATTGATGACCTTTTTGATCAACTACATAGGGGTAGTCACTTTTCTAAGATTGATCTTTGGTTTGGATATCACCAAGTGAAAGTAAGGAAGTATGATATTCCAAGATGGCTTTCTGCACTAGGTATGGGCACTTTTAGTTTGTGGTTATGTCCTTTAGGTTGACTAATGCACTGATAATATTTATGGATCTCATGAATAAGATCTTTAAACTCTATCTTAACATGCTCGTGGTGGTCTTTATTGATGATATCTTGATTTATTCCTCTAGTGAGAAGATGTATGTGATTCACTTGAGAGTGGTGCTGCAAATCTTAAGGGAGGGGAATTTGTAAGTAAAGTATGAAAAAATTGAGTTTTGGTTGAAAAAAGGTAATTTTCTAGGGCATATAGTGTCGGGGGATGGCATTAAGGTGGATCCAAAGAAGATGAAGGTAATTAGAAATTGGACTAGACCCTTGAGTCTATTAGATATTGGGAGCTTCTTGGGTTTGGTGGGTTATTACTGATGTTTGTGATTTCTTCTATTGCTTCCCCTATTACAAAGTTGACCCAAAAGAAGGCAGAAATTGTGTGGACCAATGAATGTGAGAAAAGTCTCCAAACATTGAAAGATAATCTTCTCTACACTCCTATCTTGGCTCTACCAGAAGGGTTGGAAGGGTTCATGGTATATTGTGATGCCTCAAGAATTGGTTTAGGGGTGTATTTTGATGCAAAATGCCTCTAGGAAACTTAAGGTTCATGAGAAAACCTATCGCACCTATGATCTTGAATTGGCGAACATGGTATTTGATTTGAAAATTTAGCATCACTACTTGTTTGGGGTTCATATTGATGTGCTTACCGACCCCAAGAGTCTCCAATATGTGTTCACCCCAAAAGATCTTAACTTGAGACAAAGGAAGTGGTTAGCGTTCCATAAAAATTTTGATATAAGTGTGCATTATCATCCCATCAAAGCTAATGTTGTGAGGTTGACGCTCCAAATAAGGTGTCCATGGGTAGTCTAGCTCATGTTGAGGATGGTGGCAAGGAGGTGGCTAGAGAGGTTCACTAATTGGCTAGATTGGGGATTATGTTGGCTAAAGTTGATAATGGTGGTATAGTGGTTGTTGCTGGTTCTTAATCATCCTTGATTGAGGAGGTAAAAGAAAAAGGTGATCTTAACCCCAAATTGTTAGAATTGAAGTCCTTGGTGAAAGATAGTAAAGTAGAGGTTTTCTCCCAAGGGGGAGATGGTTCCCTTAGGTACCGAGGTAGATTGTGTGTGCCAAATGTGGTTGATTTGAAAGAACTAATCTTGAAGAAATCCGATAATTCATCCTATTCTATTCACCCTAGTTCTCCCAAGATGTATAGAGACTAGAGGGAGGTGTATTGGTGGGGTGGTATGAAGAGAGACATTGCCAAGTTTATATTCAGATGTCGCAATTGCTAAGAAGTGAAAGCCAAATATTAAAGGTTGGGTGGCCTAGCCTAAGATATAGAAATTCCTACTTGGAAGTGGGAAAAGATCAACATGGATTTTATGGTTGGATTGCCTAAGACTAGAAAATATTTTGACTCAATTTGGGTTGTTGCGGATAGAATGACAAAGTCGGCTCACTTTCAACTAATCAAAACCACTTATGGTGCTGAAGATTATGCCAAGTTTTATATACATGAGTTGGTTAGATTGCATGGGGTGCCTTTGTCTATCATTTCAGATCATAGTTGTCAATTCACTTCTCATTTTGGAGGTCATTTCAAAGAGGTGTACGTACCCAGGTTCAGCTTAGCATAGATTTTCATCCTTAAAAGGATAGTCAAGCTGAGAGGACTATCCAAACTCTTGAGTATATGCTTAGATCTTGTGTTTTGGAGCTTAAGGGTAGTTGGGATGAACATCTTCCACTTACTGAGTTTGTTTACAATGATAACTACCACTTAAGTGTTGGTATGGCTTCTTTTGAAGCTTTATATGGTAGGCATTGTACATCCCCAGTTGGATGGTTTGAAGTGAGGGAGATGGATTAGCCAGGTTCGTACATGGTCATGGAGGCCTTGTTAAAGATAAGGGAGAAACTGAAAACAACCAAAAGTAGACAAAAGTCCTATTCTGATATAAGTGGAAGAGATCTTGAGTTATATTCTAATGTGAGGGGAAGAGATCTTGAGTTTAAGGTTGATGATTGGTTTTACTTGAAAGTCTCACTCATAAAGGGCGTTGTTCAGTTTAGCAAGAAAGGAAAATTAAGCCCAAGGTTAGTGGGCCCTTATATAATTTTAAGAAGAGTTAGTAAGGCTGCATATGAGTTGGAATTGCCTATAGAGATGAATATGGTTCATTCGGTCTTCCATGTGTCTATGTTGAGAAAGTGTGTGGGTGACCCAAGTGCTATAGTGTCCTTGGATGTTGTGTGTATTGTAGCAGATAATGTGACCTATCAGGAGGTTCGGGTGGAGATTTTTGGATAGACAAGTAAAGAGATTGAGAAACGAAGATGTAGCTTCTGTCAAGATCCTTTGGAGAAATCAACAAGTTAAAAGTGCCACATGGGAAGTTGAGGCAGACATGAAAACGTGATACCCATATCTCTTCCACTTTACTCAAACCAAAGGTACTAATTTATGTCCCTTATATGATTTCAAGTCTTAAGTTTTAGCCCTCATGTCATTTTGCATGCAGTCATGTTTATGCTGACAAGTTTATGGTGATTTTTGATATTCATGTTGAAATTTTTGAAAGTGGTGTTTAAATGCATTTGTTGCATTTATGTCGAGATGAAATCTTCATAATTACTTCTCTTATGCATGTTTCTTTGATATTCGACGACGAATGTTCCCATGTGGAGATATTGAAACACCCCAAAATGTGCTTGGGAATGCCCATAATCGTAATTGCGATATATCTCAAAATCCATACGTGATCTTGAAAATCCAACTTCATATTCTTGATCAGGGGACAAAATT